>JBAMJV010005988.1:0-29098 GCA_037951105.1 Echinarachnius parma
TGACATCCTATGGGGTGTACCCAATGCCACCCTAGGGTGCCAATACCTAAATCGGGGTTCAGGATTGCACCCTGGGTTTGACCTATCATTTCTAGAGTGTATTCTTTCCTTGGGTCACCTACCACAAATACATTTTGGTTGTTGCTTGTCTGCCGCCGGTCTGCCGATTGTGGGAATTTGTTGTGCCCCCTCCTCACCCCGTCTAGGCCCCCTCCCACTTTTGAAATCCAGGTGCCGCCACTTGAGGTATACACAGAGAGATTTGCCTCATTTGTGCATGCTATGTGGATTTTATACACTAGTGAAACAGAAAACCATTTTTTTTGTATCGAAACTTACATGGACGGTTATTTCTATATTACTAGAATGCAATAAAATCAAATCTCACATACAATTACTTGCCACTTCTATCACGTGTAGCCTACACGTATACAACATATGCGAAGGTATTTTTGTGAACATGATTGTGTGGGATGTGTGTGTGTGTGTTGTGTGTGTGTTGTGTGTGCGGCGCGATTTGGTGTGTGTGTGTGTGTGTGTGTGTATGTGTGTGGTGTGTGTGTGTGTGTGTGTGTGTGTGTGTGGTGTGTGTGCCCTCATGGTGGTGTGCCTGATATGAGGTATATATTATGTGTGTGTGTGTGTGTGTGTGTGTGTGATGTGAGTGTGTGTTTGTATGAGTCTGTGTGTGCCCCTCTTGTGTGTGTTCCTGATATGAGGTATATATTGTGTGTGTGCGTGTATGTGTGTGATGTGAGGTGTATGTGTGTGTGTGTGTGGTGTGTGTGTATGTGTGCTGATGTGACGTGTGTGTATGTGTGTGATGTGAGTGTGTTTTGTGTGTGTGTGTACATCGTGTGTGCGTGTGTGGGTGAGGTATGTGTGTTTAGTCTTTGTCAGTTTGTTTCCTTTGTTGTAATGTTTTGTTTTATGCATGAACGAATAGTTCATTATCACATAAATCATTTATCACAATCATATAAATATGTATAAAATATACAATTAACATATGAATAAAAACTAGTTACCAGATCTGTATCGGAGATATAAGAAACACAATTATGTCTCAATAAAACATTTGCTATCATTAACCTTCAATTTCTTATATGAGATCACTGAAATAAAAAACTCTTTATTGTCATCCAATATAGTATATAATTGCAGCACGCACGTAGCATTTTCAAAATATAGTTTACAACACAATAACTAACTGGGCTTTCCACTTTTTTTTTCCAACTTTATGAAAATTTACTATATTAGCATAGTTCTGATAGTTTGATATTTTTTCCAACGAAATTAAATTTCAACACTTTGGAAGCCAAATCAGAAACGGCTGAAATATCAATAAATATATCCGATCGGATAAATCTGGGGGCCAGATTTATTCGATGATTTTTTTTTTTTTTTTATGAAAAAATGCTACACTTTTTCAAACTGTCAAAAGAGGTTTTTTAAATAGTTGTTGATGATCTCTCTATCTAATCATTATTTCAACAAAACATCACATTGCATAATTTTTGAAAAAAATTGAAAAATGGTTGAATCCAATGCCTTTTTAGAGAGCGCCCTCTAGTCGTTATTTAATGGCTCTTTTTGAATGATAAAGACTTTTTTACTTAACCGTCTGTAATGTTCTATACCTTTTGAACATCGTGGGAGTTAATATCTATTAGTTTTGTAATGTTATTCGATGCAGCTTTTGGTTACTAAAGCTCAGCCTTACCAAAACTGTAATACCCCCTTAAAGGATCCCCACCATTATCTCGACGTATATTGTATTATATCATTATAATATTTTCGTGTTTTTAATGGTTGGATGAAAATCTAATTAAATTAAATTAAAATAAATTCATAAAGCCTTTTCCAAGTCTGAATAAAAATGTGTGATCCATCTACAAGCTAAAAGCAATATCGATAAGTTGTATGCACCCAATACGTTTAAATAGCCTCTTGAATTGTTCTACAATATTTATAAGGGTTCGTTTTCTTGAAAATAATTTCTTAGAGTGTATGAAGAACTAGGTTCTTTAAACTTCTTTAGACAAGTTTACACGAAAAGCTTAAAGGTACACTTGAGTATTGGCACTTCCCGAAATGCCCCTTGACACTAAATTGGCTGGTTTTAATTCCATTTGAAATTTCCTTTAATAAAACATGTAAAATGATAATCATTCCCTTTCAAATGCTCTCATAGTTGAACAATTTGATTTCAAGATATTTTATTCAAAAGTCTACCGGCCGGGGGACATTTTGACTTTTTAGAAAAATAAAAAAAATGACTACTTTGAACAAAATCTAAATAGGTTTTTAAATAGTTGTTGATGATATCTCTATTGAATCATTATTTTAACAAAACATTACATGCACAATTCTGTATGAAAAAAATGCTAAAACCAATAAGTTTTTAGAGAGCGCCATCTTGAGTTGTAACGGCTTAAAAAAAAAATGATAACAGGGTTTTTACTTAGTCGTTTGTACTTGTGTATACCTTTCGAGCATGATGGGGTTATAACTATAGTTTGTACCGTAATGATGCAGGTTTTGATTACTAAAGTTAAGTTTGACCAATACTCAACTATCCCTTTAAATACCAGTTATCTACAATGAATAAAAGATTGGTATTAATAAGCCAAGTTTCAATATTACGATTCCTTCCACATAAATCAACGGATTTAATTCAATCTATGAGAAGGCTATTGTGATTCGGGTCGACTGTGGCAGTCAGATGGTTCATATAATTCGAACATTTCTTTTTCTATATTATAAAGAATGTAAAAATGTTTGAATGGAGCGTTTCACAAAGACTTAAAGGGGTATACAGTTTTGATAAGGCTGAGCTTTAGTAACCAAAACCTGCACAATAAAATACAAAATAATAGTTATAACTCCACCATGCTCAAAAGGTATAACAAATTACAAACGACTAAGTAAAAAGCCTGTTATCATTCAAAAAGAGCCATTCAAACACAAGAGGGCGCTCTCTAAAAAAAGCATTGGTTTCAACCATTTTTCATACAAAATTATGCATGTGATGTTTTGTTGAAATAATGATTAAATAAAGAAATCATCAACAACTATTTAAAAACCTCTTTTGAACATTTTTGAAAATTGTAAGCATTTTTTAATGTTTTTTTTTAAATCATGGAATAAATCTGGGCCCCAGATTTATTCCGATCGGACATATTTATTGATATTTCAGCCGTTTCTGAATCGATTTTGATCAAATAAAGTTTATTCTGCCATTAAAATTGTATGCTCTTTCAGAATTTACACTTAGTTTTTTCATTATCTCACAAACAACTAGATGGATCTTCGATTGCGCGCAATCGAAAATTATGCCTCCGCTATCACGCGATTTTAATATCAAGCCAAATTAACATGCACTGATTTAATTTTTAAAAATATTTTTCATATATTTTGAGTCCTGTGACCTTGACCATATGACCCTAATCTTTGATGGCTCCCTAACAAACATTCAGGTACCAAGTTTGATTGAAATCTGACATTTAGTTCTTGAGATTTTGGCATTACAAGCTTTTTTGCATGCATAATGAGTCCCGTGACCTTGACCTCAATCTCATGACCCCAACATTTTATGGCTACGTTGACTCTTTATGATACATTCAGGTACCGAGTTTGATTGAAATCTGACATTCAGGTCTTGAAGTTTTGCCATTACAAGCCATTTTCGCATACATATTGAGTCCTGTGACCTTGACCTTTGACCGCATGACCCCCCAAATCAAATCAGATCAGTGGCACCCCGATATGTACACTCATACCAAGTTTGAAATTGATCTGTCAAACGGTTCTTGAGATATCGCAAGAACGAGGCTTTTTTACACATACATTGAGTACTGTGACCTTGACCTTTGACCTCATGAACCCCAAAATCTAATCAGATCATTGCCACCCCACTATCTACACTAATACCAAATTTGAATTTAATCCGTCAACCAGTTCTTGAGATATCGCGAGAACGAGGCATTTTTGTATATATATTGAGTCCTGTGACCTTGACCTTTGACCTCATGACCCCTAAAATCTAATCAGATCATTGTCACCCCAATATGTACACTCATACCAATTTTGAAATTGATCCGTCAACTGGTTCTTGAGATATCGCGAGAACGAAAATGGGACGTACGGACGGACGGACGGACGGACGGACGTACGTACGGACGGACGGACGGACGGACAACCCGAAAACATAATGCCTCCGGCCACTTCGTTGGCGGAGGCATAAAAAGTATTTCGTGCAGCGCCCTCTATACCAAAACTGAACTACCCCTTTAAAGTCAGGTTTTAAGTTTTACTTTAAGTAAGACATTACGGTAGGCCATGATAATGTACCCTTGGAAAAAAAAAAAACATGATACAAGACATTTGAATGCATCGTTTTGAGACTTGCACCTTAAAAAAAAGGAATATTAAATTTCCATGGTAATAATACGAATATTGACGACGTTAACATAATTAAATATTTTATTTTAAAGCATTTTATCTGGCAATCCATTTAGCAATTAATGGTTTCCCATAATGTATAAAGTTAATACAATCTAAAATAGATAAAACAAACATCTTTGTGCAACACTATACCCGGACCAAATTTGAATTAGAACAACATTAAGCGGAAGATATAATTGAAACAAATAAAGAATTACGTAAGGTTTTACCGCGATAATTCCCGTGCCCCAGTTAGTCTCTACCCCGCTAAGCCTCTGATTGCAGCCCCCCCCCCCCCCCAAACAAAAATATGTATGATACTTTCGGAAAATGAATCAAAATATATCATTTAAGTTAGAGAGTTTTGCTTACACTATACTGGTCGTTTTTAACCTCTTCCGAGGAACACATTATTAAATTGGTAAAATAAAACTATTAGACGAATTAGAGGCCGGGTAAGCCTCCCCTCTCCCCTCCCCCCGGAAAGAACTAAGCAATTTGGCTAAAACTCAGTCAGCTTTTACTCCTCGCCCAAGCCCTGTCGACGTCCTCGGCGTTCACCATTTCGTACTTCTTGTAGACTTCATTGGTTTCCTCGGCACCCCTTTCCTATGGATTTAAAGAGAAAGAGTGAGAGCGTTAAGAAAATCTTCCTCGTTTATTATTTGAAATCTCATATCTAAATAAAGTGATGGATGAATAAAAAAGAGCAAAGAAAAATGGGCTTCGACGGAAATCGAACCCAAGACCTCCGGATTGCTAGATAGACCGGTGCTTAACCATCGAACCACGGGTTCGATTCCTCCTATTTGTCTTTGCTCTTTTTCATTCATTTAAAATATTTCTAGTGAGTTTCCTTTATGTTTGGATTTAAAGTGACATATAATACAAACTAAATTCAACATAGCGGGAACTAACAAGGAATACATGTAAATGAGCAACTCAGAAATGGGGCTTTCCCGCGCGGGGAGTCCTGTACATGTACTATAATTTTTTTAATTGTTTATAATGAGATGATTATGAATTAAAGCTGGTCATTCATATAGTTTTTTTTTGGGGGGGGCTTGGGAGATACCATTCGATACTCTCCCCCATTATATAGAGTATCCGAGACTGTGGCTTTAACGTACCTCTTGTCTATTTCATAATTGTATTGCTGTGCTCTGGGAAACTTGATTATCGGTATAACCATCATCTGATGAATGGTTAGTGACTTTAAAAGTCTCCTACCCCTTGTCTCGGAGGGGGGGGGGGGGGGGGGCAAGCCCGCCGTACTTACGGGTTTATTAACCGTATATGCCTTCAACAAGATACCCATGTATCCTGATACATATAGGCCCCAAGCATGGACGTAGGGTACGTTTTTCTAAAGGGGGGGGGGGGGGGGGGGGGGGAAGGTGAGGTCTTTTGCCCATCCTTCCCGCCTATTCACCTGACAAGCAATTAAAACAAGGTCGTTGCCTATGATAGGATTGATAGGATTTTGATGGCGTTGTCCGAAAAAAACATGACTTATCCCGAAAGTAACATGAGTTTGCCCAATATGAATATGACATGGATTTGCCCGAAAATATGACATGATTTTCCCGAATTTCAGGTGCTTTTCGCCCGAATATGACAGTTTTCGAAACTCAGCCCCCAGACCCCTAGCCACCCACCTCCTACACCTATCGACCCAAGGGAAACCTGCCAAAAGATGGAAAGACTGTGTCAAGGCAGACTGGGCCAACGGAGTAACGTCTTGACTCTATCTGCGAAGCATCACAACTCACAAAAGAGTGGTATATAGGCACTGGCAAGCGATTATGAAGCAGAAGCCATCACAACACACAGGCACACAGCGATAGTGCAGGCGGATTATACGTCGTTAGTAAGTAAAATTAGAATAAAAAATAACCATTGATTAAAGGGATAGTATAGTTTTGGTGAAACAGATTTTAGTAGCCAAAACTTGTCAGATACCGTATCATTAAAAAACTAACAGTAATAATTAAATGATGCTTTAATTCAAGAAAAACTATAAACAAAAGTTAAAGGCATGTTTTCATTCAAAAAGCAGCTGTTAACACATAACGGCACCCTCCAGACACCTCGAGTTTGAACCATTTTACAAATCAAAATATGTGAATGTTTAAATAATTATTCAATAACGAGATTATCAACAACAATTTAAAAACCATTTAGGTATATTTCAGAAATTTATTCCAATCAGATATAATTTAGTAATGGATAATTTGATCAAACAATGTTGATTCTATCATTAAAATTGTGTGCTTTTTCAAATAGTTTTTCATTACATCACAACCAATATTATTTCTTGAAATGCCCTCTAAACCAAAACTGAACTACCCCTTTAAATAGCTTACCATCCGATATTCTCCCCGTCTTCCAGAGTCTCTGGCATCTTCTTGCCTCTCGTCTCTGGGAGCAGGACGGCAAACCCGCCCGCTACGATGGCCAACGAGCCAAGGATGATCTGGGGAAGTGGTGTCCAGTAGTCTCCAAGGAGAAGGATGAACGGACAGAGTATGTTGGAACCGAACGAGAAAAAACGGCAAAATCCAAACGTTGAATTCCTGTGAAATCATAAACAAAAATAATCAAAGCGTCAGATTTTCAATGTCAGAGTCAAAGTCTCGAGGAGCAAGATGACAAGCCCGCCTTCTACGATGGCCAACGACATGCTTGACTGTATACTTATAAGTGGAATGGACTACTAAAACTATCACCTTTCATTTACATGTATAATAATAATTTGGGGGTGTTGGTTCCCTGTAATAATTTCAATATGTACCTGACCGTCGTTGGGAAGATCTCACAAGCTTGCAGGAAGATGATGCTGAATGAGACACTGATGGTGAACTTTCCAAACAGCGCCACCGCTGCTCGCCATGGCCCAAGTGCTACAAGACAAACAATAGCAAAACCATCAACAACAATGTAATACGGTGGCGTAATTGTCGACATTTTATTTATTTACGAAATGCGCATTATAGATAACATTACAAATGTATTGCTTCTATACCAATTGTCAAGCGAGTGTCGGTCTTCTGATGTTGTCGATATGCATGATGGAATAAATAACATCGTGTTACGATAAAGATGGGGAAACGGACTTCTACTCCATCTTATTTGGGGCAAAATTATCTCCTTTTCGGACATGAAGGTTTACAGGTATGTTAGACACGGTGCCATTAACATTGGGTAACTAATACATATTTCAAATCGAGTTCAATTCTCGTGCTACCCACCCTTGTAAAAATTTACCATGGTATAGTACCACGGTATACCATGGTAAAACCATGGCACGGTACAATACCATGGTGACACGGTATATTGGCCCAGGTTCTGTACCATGGTATACCGTGGTTATACCATGGTAAAACCATGGTTATACCATGGTAAAACCATGGTTAAACTATGGGTACCACGATATCACAGTGGATATTATGCTTTGGTATGGTATAACCATGGTACTACCACGGTAATACCATGGGTGCCATGGTACTACCATGATAAAAATATGGGTACCATGGTATTACCATGGATTCCATTGTATTACCATGGTACTACCATGAAAACCATGGTTTTACCATGGTACTTTTTTGTAAGGGCAGAAGCTAAATCAACCTGATGCATAACCCCATAGTTTGTTCGTATTTTGTAACCATTCATATGCCATATAGACTTACGGATGACGGTAGAAACAAGACACGCGATCCCACTGAGGAACATGAAGATCACGTAGGGTGGCCTCCTCCCCCAGTACTCGATCGGGAAAATTGTGAAAAGGACTGCGGGAATCTCGACGCCTCCTGAGATGGCGAAGGCGATGTAAATGTTGACTCCCAATGACCCGGTACCGAGCGATAGCCCGTAGTAAACCAACGTATTTGCCATTCTATCATAAATATAAGCGAAGTAAAATAAATGCACTGTTAATAAGTTAAAACAGATGAGAAGGTAAGTATAATCGTGTCTTTTCTCAATCCGTCGGGAACAATTTGGGGATCGTTGCGGTTGCGGGAACGCAATACGGCAGTTAATATAATCCAAATGAATTAATGATGTAAATGCTGACCCGGTAACGAGCGACAACCCGTTCGTTCTAAACCAAATAAAGTATAATGTCTACATATGAATCACATCAAATAATGCTAACCAAGCCTTTTTCCAGCAAGCATTACTAGATCGAGAACAATTTTGGGGATCGTTGCGGGAACGCGATACGGCACCTGATATGACGCACACGAAGTAATGCTGACTCCTAAATACCCGGTACCGAACGACAGCCTGTATAGTAGACCAACTGTTTGGCCATTCTATCAGTAATAACATGAAGTCAAAAGAGGGTGACTGGCTATTTTGCTGTGCTGAATACATTTCAATAATGATAATAAAATATGATGAAAGCATAAAATATAATATTGCATAATATTAGTGTATACAGTAAACGCTTGCGCTCTGAGTCTTTTCGATATGGGTGATTGACTCATCGAACATTTTGCCCGTGATCGGGATTTAGAGCGCAACGCCACAGCCATTGGAGATATAGATTATGTATAAATGCAAATAAAAAATGACATCGTATTCAACTCACATGTTAAACATGACGTTAAGGGTGTACATTCGAAGTTTGGGTCTGCGTAAAAGCGCCACAAAACTTTCACTCTCATCCTGGGTCTGCTTGAAATCAACTGCTTCTTTCTCTTTCTAGATTATAAAAACAAAAAACAATGAGGGGCAAAATGGCGTTATTGGTTCCACGATACGCTATTTGTGACCGGTAATCGTCTATAATGTTTATAAGATATATAATTTGATGTTATAGACTTATAGGGTTGATATAGTTATATACAAGTTGTAACCACATAGTTATATTTATTTTAAACAAAATATAGGGAAATTGACCAGAAATACGAATATACATTATACATGAAAATGAGTCAAGATTACGACGGAAGCAAAGTCGTACATTATTGAATTATTGAACCCTAAACAAGTGTGTTTATATTACATTTTATTTTGAATTAATATTTAGCAAATAAAATTGGTCATCTGAACCCACCTCATCCATATCATCAGCTATTCCATTCATCACCCAGGCATCAGTAACATAGACCCTGTTCGTCTTCGCCATCTTCTTGATGATCGTACTCGCGTCGTCTTTACGGCCATTGTTCAACAGCCATCGGACAGACTCGGGTAAGACACTGAAAGAAAACAGTTATCAGGTGAAAAATAAGTAAGTAACCAACCGATCGATCAACCAACCAACCAACCAACCAACCAACCAACCAACCAACCGACCAACCAACCAACCGACCAACCAACCGACCAACCAACCGACCAACCGACCGACCAACCAACCAACCAACCAACCAACCAACCAACCAACCAACCAACCAACCAACCAACCAACCAACCAACCAACCAACCAACCAACCCACCCACCAACCATTTATTCCAATTTAGGTGCAATATAAGTAAGTAAACAACCAACTTACCAACCGACCAACTCACTACACAAATAACTAACCGACCGTCCAACCGACCGACCGACCGACCGACCAACCAACCAACCAACCAACCAACCGATCAACCAACCAACCAACCAACCAACCAACCAACCAACCAACCAACCAACCAACCAACCAACCAACCAACCAACCAACCAACCAACCAACCAACCAACCAACAAAACCCACCAACCAATAAAACCCACCAACCCACCAACCCACCAACCCACCAACCCACCAACCAACAAAACCCACCAACCAATAAAACAAACCACCAATCCACCAACCCACCAACCCACCCACCCGCCAATCAATCAGCCAATCAACCAACCCACCAACCCACCAACCCACCCACCCACCAATCAATCAGCCAACCAACCAACCCACCATCCCACCAACCCACCAACCCACCAACAAGAAAAGCTTACCAAAATAACGGAAACATGATGGCGGGGAACAAGGCGACAACGAGCTGCAAATGTTGCCAGTTGGTGATGAAGTAAGCCAGTACCGACAGGAGCATGAAACCCAGGGCGAAGGAGACCCAGATAATGTTCCCAGCGAAGTTGCGTTTGGAGATGCCAATAAACTCGTTGGCTGTTTAAACAAAAAAAGGTGATTTGGGGATAACAAATCGGATAAAGTAAATTTAATTTGTTGATTTCAAGGTTGATTTTTCTTTAATTTATGAACATCCGTTCGCCATCAACACCAAACATAGCCTTTTGTCAAGGCCCCCGCGCGAACACCCAACCGAGCGCGAAGCGCGAGACGTACATACCCGAGCGCAGCCAATGCAATCTAGTTGTACAACATGCAAGCGGCGCGAGATCTGCACAGCTCGGAATGTATGATCGATCTCCCAGCCATATAGAGCCTTGATTTAAGGCTACACCAAACATATATGAAACCCAAGTCGAAGGATTTCTAGTATACCTAATTCCGTGGCTCGCATACTATACTTCTACTTCTATTTGGGTACTCGACAGGATCCATCAGTCAGGTTTTTGCGTCGACGTGTGCAGCTTTCGAGCTGTGTAAGATTCGCGCTGACCCAAGATCCTGCCCGATTCTGACGGCGCTACGCTGCACTGGATGCTACACTGTTAAAACGCTGTGTAAACAATTTCAACAACTTGTTGACAATTTTCAACAACCGCTGTTTAACATATGAACCATCCAACTCTTGTTGAAAACATTCAACTACCCCAGTTGTTTAAAGTGTACACAACTGTTGTTTTAATTTGTTCTACAACCGTTGTTTAGAATATATTGTAAACAACCCTGTTGTTGAAATAGCAAATACAAAAATGATTGTACTATAAAACGGTAAAGTCGGAATCAAACCGGGGATCTTTGGGTTATAAGACTAACACGCTACCGTCTGCGCTATCTCGTTTCGAATGGTATGCAGTGGGACAAAAGGGGTTTTGTCGCGATGATTTCGCGGTCGAAACTATCACGTGATTTAACACGTTTCAACAACGCTTGAACAATGGCCGCTTTACACAACCCTTTTTTTTACAACTTATCATGCTACACCTAAAGTTGTATAAAAAGATTCAACAACCATTTTTGCACGTTTTTTTACACAGCGTTTTAACAGTGTATAGTGTTCCCCATACACCCTCAACAGTTCAGGACGCAATCGGTTTAAAGTTAAAATATAGTTACGCAAACTTACCAAGAACGTATGAATCCGTGATCACGCCAATCGTAGCTGCACCGACAAAGAGTCTCAGGATCATGAACATGTAGATGTTGACAGAAAAGGAGATAATGAGCCCAGACACACAAGTAATGGCGAGGCATAACATAGCGGCAGGTTTCCGCCCTATCCTGAACAGATAAATCAAAAAGTCAAAAGGAACAACGAATGAATGTAAGAAAGATGTATTTAAAAAGTAACCAATTAACTAAATTAACTACCTATACTATAATAAAACAATAAATCTTGTATTATTTATACGATGTATGTTTTGATGTTCAATGTACACTGATCCTTTCAGCACTGCTGCTGATCAGTTTGAAATGTATTCCAAAATAAATAAATAAATAAACTAACTAACTAACTAACTAACTAACTAACTAACTAACTACATAATTAACTAACTAACTAACTAAATAACTAACTAACTAACTAACTAACCAACTAACTAAATAATAACTAACTTACTACTGACTAATGAACCAACCAATCTATCTACCAACCAATTAACGAAGAAACTCATTCACCAATTTATTTACCACCTACATTACTTTACTTAATTAACAAACAAACTAACAAAACATAAATAAAAAACTAACTATCTAACTAACTAACTTACTAATGCACTAATTATCTAACTCACTATCTAACTACCAATTCATAAACTAAACAACTATATAAAACCATAAAACAGGTACAGCCAACACAGACAGAGCCAAGTGCGGTCCCGGCGAAGTACAGCGGCTGGGACATGGAAGCGAGATACTTTTAACCGCAAACCAACGAACTTATACACTAACTATCTAACCAACGACTAACTAACTAACTAACTAACTAACTAACTAACTAACTAACTAACTAACTAACTAACTAACTAACTGACTGACTGACTGACTAACTAAATAACTACCGACTATTGAACCAACCAACCAACCAACCAACCAACCAACCAACCAACCAACCAACCAACCAACCAACCAACCAATCAACCATCCAACCATCCAACCAACCAATTAACGAACGAACACATTCACCAATTGTTTTACTATCTACTTTACCAACTAACTAACTAAATAATGCACTAATGAAGTAACTTACTACCAATTTGATCACCCGAATAATTATATATATAATATTTGAAACAAGTACATTTCATAGACACATTGCTTACTTGTCTGCTAAGAAGCCAACAAAGACCGAACCAAGTGCAGTCCCGGCGAAGTACAGCGACTGGGACATGGAAGCCAGATACTTTGAGCCGCAAACCAGATCAAACTATATAAGCAGATAAAGAATAATAAATAAATAAATACATGTAAAACCTATACATAAAGCAACAGAAAACAAAGTCATCGTGTTGTTAAAACGCTAGAATAGGTAGTAAAATACACATGGTAAAGGAAAATTTGTATAAATTAAGTCACAAATATTGGTTCCCCCCCCCCTTCCCCTACGCAAATTGGATGGGGGTGCCTATCAACATACCGGCTTATTTCACACTGCGTACTACTCCCCCTGTCAAACTGAACTACATTTCTATATATTTGTATGTTAATGTATGTGTTAGTTTCTTTGATCAATCATTTTGTTTGTTTGGTTGTTTATTTTCTATCGAACTCAATTTATTTTGAAAACTAAAATATTTTAACAGGAACGAGATTTGCCCAAAATGTAGCAGAATCGCAAGAATATGTTTCCATGGTAACTACTTTACCTCTTGGTTGAGCGTGTATCTCTCGCTCTCACCATAGTCCCATCCGGCGTCGCACGGGATTACGGGCGTTCCCGCCAGGTCCAGATCGGGACTGAAAGCGATTCCCAACACGTTGTATCGGCTGCACTGGTCGTAGATGATTTGTCCCGAAGGTGTGACGTTGTGCGGAATCCCGGCCCATATTTTCGCCTCTGCGCACTCCGAGGAAGTGTTGAAACCGAAGGCCTCGCAGTCAACGGAATCCCATTCGGGAATCTTAAAGAAAATATATATGGGGAAGACTTATAAGCATTTTAGACAATGCATTATTGCTTTACGGGCTGACCCGTGCAGAAAAACACATACAGAACGGCATAATTCCCGTAACATGAGAGTAAAGCGGTGGGTTTTACTAGATCGGGACTGAAGGCGATTCCCGACACCTTGTTTGTCTCTCCCCCCCCCCCCCCCCTCCACCTCATACGCCTATGTTCAGATGCTCCCGACGATGTTGTACGTGATTTCCGATGACATTCACTATAAGTTGTACTTGCTTGTTCATGTTTTCAATTGTTAGCAGGCAAATATGTGTTTATTTTGTAAACATGCGTTATTATGAATAGGAAGTACAGTACAATAGGCTCAAATACAATACTATAGTGTTCAACAGTGCGTACGTGAACCTTTTACATTTGCCATGCCTGATAATTTAAACCATATAGAGTTAACACAGTTCTCATTAGTTTCCCGTAAGCAATGGACTAAGATGTTCATTCAGTTTTCCAGACTGATTCACCTCAATCATACTGAAAATCATTTTTGTAAAGAGTACGTTTACCCACGTTCGTGTATGAAACAAATAAAACAAAATGCAAAGAAAACATAAAATAATGAAGAAAAAAATGTATAACGATAGTGCCATGTGTAGAAGACATGTGTATACTTAACGACGATGAAAGCATAGCGAACTATATACCAGGGATCCGTTGCAGAAAGAGATACAATCGATTGTAAGTTACAATTAATTGTAAGTCAAATCATGTGTTCTAAATGCGCAAATCTGATTGGTTGAAACGCGAAAAGTGTCTGACTTTAATAACTTACAATCGATTGTATCTCTTTCTGCAACGGGGCCAAGATGATCTAATCAACTGAACGCACAATAGGTTTAGTTCATTATAACCATGGTAACAGGGAAATTGGGTGTTGGTGGCGATGAGGAGGTGACTACTATAGGAGCGTGGGGTGTGGTTATAGGGAGTGGAGTTATGGGGGAGGGGGAGGGGGGGGGGGGTTTGTCAACCATACCCTGAAAGTGGAAACCTGTACAAGTGTCAAGCATGTTACAATTACAATATTTGTACATCATGGAAGTATTAAAATTAACTCATGCATGGGAGGTGTTTCACGAAGATCCGAAGTTGAAATTATTTCTAAGTTTGACTTAAAAATTATAGAAAGCCATTTGTAGCCTTGGAATAAAATACACTGAAAGGCAAAATAAGCAAGTATTTTCGACTTTTCATAAGTTTTGCATCAAGAACATGAACTATCCTTGATAATCGAAAATATTCATGGTTTGAATCGACATTTTATGCCTCTTAAAAGAACTCCCCCCCCCCCCCCCCCGTGCACCAACAAAAAAACAAATGCAAAAGAAACTAACGACTTTCCGTCCAGCTGACTGGACCATGTTCTTGAGAGTAGATGTGCGGCTTTCCATAATGTTTAAAGGGATAGTTGAGTTCTGGTAGAGAGAGTACAGTTTTAGTAAAACTGAATTTTAGTAACCAAAACCTGCACCATTACATTACAAACTAATTATACAATTACAAACGACTAAGTTAATGTCTGTTATCATTCAAAAAGAGCTGTTTAAACTAAAGAGGGCGCTTTAAAAAACGCATTTGTTTAGACCATTTTAAATAAAATATTGTGCATGTGATGTTTCGTTGAAATAGTGATAAGATAGAGAGATAATCAACAACTATCTAAAATCCTCTTTTGAAAAGAGGAAGCATTTTAAAAAGAATTTTAACGGCTGGTTCAAAATTATCGAATACTTGTGGGGCCCCACATTTATTACAAATGGATATGTTTATGGATATTTCAGCCATTTCTGAACCGATTTTGATCAAATAAAGTTTATTCTGCCATTAAAATGGTATGCTCTTTCAAATTTGATACTCAGTTTTTCATTATCTCACACAAAATTATTGTGTGTAGCGCCCTCTCTACCAAAACTCAACTATCCCTTTAAGTCCAACTTAGAGTTAAGTTAAACTTAGGATCTTTGTATAAAACACCGCCCTGAACCTGTAATTCAGTCTAGTTATAGGAATAACCATTATTAATAATATCAAATGGTGACGTCAGTTGATAACCATTGCATATACTCGGTATATTACACGTTGCTTTGTTCGCGACACTTCACGAACAAATATGCGACGTGTCGCTAATTTTTTCGTGAAATTCTTAATATAAATAAGTATGCGACGTAATGTCGCTTATTTTAAAATGTGCAAATACATGCGAACGGGTCGCCTATTTTTCGTGAAATTCGTGACCACCATACACTTGGCTATAATGGCCTCGATAAATGCACTCGAGAAATTCGAAATTCAAAATGTATCGGCGTATCTCATGTATATAGTTTGAATTGAGTTTAGTTGGTCTTTACTGTGTACGCTCGACGCATGGATCTCCGATACCAGCGGAGGAATGGAGAGGAAGAAGAGGAGGTTTATATACAACTCCAAATCATGCATTATATTTGTATAAAAATGTATTTCAAGTTAGCAATCATTTTCGTTGAATTCACCATAACAGAATAAATAGTGCATTGTGCATCTAAAAACGAACCGCTGACTAAGTGATTTAGGGATCTAGTAATTTTGCTGACATGTGCAAAACGTAATGAATGGTTGATCAAATTTGTATTTTTTAAAAATCCGATATGTCCACCAAGTAATGTTATGTAATGTAACTTCTTGTAATTCACAGAATACAATTTAGTGCATTGTTGACATTTCGAAAATCATAAAGATGGTATAATCGAATTGCTAACTGTGCACAAAATATTATTGAGTTCGATCAATACAAATATGAACCTTGTATCCAATCAATATTGTAACAATGAACCAACAATCGCATTCAATTTCATATGAATTAAGTATTGATTACAGGGATCTATAGTAACTGTGCTGACATGTTCAAAAAGTGATGAATGGTCGATAAAATGTAAAATGTTCTGAGCTGATATGTCCACCAATTATATGTGTAAACATTTCAGGTTATATGACCCAGTATTGAGTGATAAAGCAAAGTGATATTTGCCAATTTATTTAATGCACTGTCTTTGTACACAGTTATAACCTTTCAGTGGAAAATAAAAAAATGGGAAGATTTTAATTGTAAATATCTTTTTAACGAAAATGAGGGAGATTCGAAAAAAAAAAACATGTTCCATGCTTCTATTGGTAATTATACTAATACAACAATCAGACAATGGAGAGAACCACTTGATCCAATCAGTTGGACGGTTCTACATAAGTTTTGTGAATTCGGACAATGATACTATAATTCAGATGCCTTTAACTTCCTATTGAATGAACATTCAAATACAGAATGAGAATAAAGATAGTGAGAACTGTCGTAGTTTCCGTGGTAAACTCAATGTCCAATAAATCGACTGCTGTATAAACAGCAATGTGACCTATATACTTGATTTAAAAAGACGACCTTTATCATAATAAACTATATAAATCGTGTTTTATACACTGTTAAAACGCTGTGTAAACAAATTCAACAACTTGTTGACAATTTTCAACAACCGCTGTTTGACATATGAACCATCCAACTGTTATTGAAAACATTCAACAACCCCAGTTGTTTAAAGTTCACACAACTGTTGTTTTAATTTTTTCAACAACAGTTGTTTAGAATAAATTTCAACACCCCTGTTGTTAAAATAGCAAATACAAAAAAAGACGTAAAGCGGCAAGGTCGGAATCGAACCGGGGATCTTTAAGTTATAAGCTTCACTCTCTATCGACTGCGCTATCTCGGTTCGCTTGGTTTGCAATGGGACAAAAGGGGTTTTGACGCGGTGATATTGCGGTCGAAACTATCACGTGATTTAACACGTTTCATCAACGCTTAAACAATGGCCGCTTCACGCTTCTTTATACAACTTATCATGCTACACCTAAAGTTGTATGAAAAGATTTAACAACCATTTTTACACAGCGTTTGTTTACACAGCGTTTTAACAGGGTAGGCCATTCTCTTGCCAAATGTATAGGTTTGTTCAGTCTCGACTATTAAAACAAAATGTATTTTCCGTTTGTGCATGCTTTAAAAATGATACCCGGAGGCAATAGTGAGTACAAAATAGACGAGGTATTATTATCATTATTATGATTTTTCATTGTATGATAATTTATTTTAACATTACAGTACTTGATTGAATACATTATTGCCAACAAAGGAAAGGAAAATAATACAATATAAAAGGCCGAGGTCATACCTTTACAAAATGATACACAGGGCGGGAAAAGTACTATACAAAACAGAAAATTACAATGCAATATACAAACCTAACCAAAATAATAAATTTATGGTCGAAAGAATGATTAATTCTATTACATAACACTCGTACAAGCATTCAGAGGGTTAGCATTTCCGAGTGTCTCGGACAGTGCATTATCACAAAAGGTATTCAAAGTAGTTAAAATTCCAACGACTGGAGTTCGCTATTTCGCTATCGCGCCTATAAAGGGGCACGTTCTCAATAGGTATTCATCTTTCTTTAGTGTGACGACAGTGCAACTATGTCGAGTGACGAGATTATAGAGGAATCGGAGCTGAAGCGCTAGGAGGAGAATTTTGCCTGCCCGGGCCGAGCGGCCAAGCCTGAGCTGAGGCGGCCATCGGAGGAAGCGACCCGCTTGGCTGGCCAGCAGGATGGCCTTGGTTGGTCAACAGGGTGGCCGTAGTAGACCGCTCTTTTCATCCACATCGACGGCCTTTAACAGCGACGATTTGCTTAACGTTATGGTGGGCAGGCGGAGGGAGTTTTAGAACCCATTCCTTGATATGCTTGATGCGCCTGCTTGCAGGCAGCTCGGCTATACAGGGTAATAACATACATCATGTATGATGCGCCTAGGAGAAGAATTTCTAACTTGTTGTTGTCTATTAATTTATATTATTTAAGGGCAAACAACGGGTCAGTCGTATGACCCACTTGGAACGTTCGAATATACCCCACTAACCCAGTTGTATGGGTTAAGTGGAATCTACCCCAGTTGTATGGGGTAAGTGGAATCTACCCGAGTTGTATGGGCTCTCTTCCATCGGTTGCCGGGCGAGCAACGCCTAAATGCAAATAGGCATAGGCTCCAGGCAAAGGATACATCCAGATGGCTTCCAGACTACATGTGTCATGTTATATATATGCATTGCGGATATTTTTATTTTTTTTTAATCCGATCAAGGCGCCCGACGGGTAAATGAGGTAGATGCATGTCGACAAATGTCGACGGTTAGCCTTGGATGGTTTACCTATGACGAGACAATTAAGCCAGTTGCCAGCTAGGCATGAGGCGCCGGGAAAGCCTCAATCGGTACCCCACCCCCGGTATCTCGGCTTGCGTGTTGGGTCGGTTTCCGTTTAGCCCAAACCAGCCCCTCCCCTAACACATTCCCGTGTACAGGCGGGGAGGCTCAATTTTCGATGCACATGATGGTGCTATATCGGGTTGTGAATTTATTTAGTCCATATGCCTATTCAATACCGGTGACCAGCAAACATCTCAAAGGAGACTGTGGATGTCGGGATTCATACCCTTTATGTCAGATAGGACATTCGTCAAATAGCATACAACTTTTGTTCTGCAATCTTCATTATAAGTGGAAGGAGATTGAGTCTTAAAACAGGGAAGGAAACAAACATCACGATAAGGGTGACATGTTATTTAAACCATGGACCCTAAACAGAGTACTTAGTTAAAGTGCATGGCTTCGCCAGCTTGATTGGCTCACTTTTGTTGGGCAATGGGCAAGGTCTCTTCAGGAATAATGGCGTCTTCGATTGTTTAATGCCACTAGGTCCAAATACAACAAGGAAGCTTGGAAGGTGGATAAAAGGTCGGTCGCCAGATGACCTTTCTTTCCATATTCATGACCCGCCAGTCTCTATTGTTCTATTCACAGAAAGTATGTTGGGAGTTTTGTGTCAGAATGATTATTACCCTTTTTCAGGGGGTTTGTGTCCCAGAGATGAATCAACGTATATATTGATGCACTCGGACGTCTTATAATCAATCGCTACTAAACATGTATAAGTGATTTTCTGACATGCACAATCGTTCGTATACCAATATGGGCAATAACACGTTGTTCGTCCTCTTTAATCAAATACGTGGCATGAGGAGTTGGGTCCAGTACTTTCACGGACCCCTGCGTTCCTGTGTTATTACACCTACGTTTGAACCAGATAACAGTATAGACTGTATTGTTGCATCTAAAAATTACAAACGGGTCTCGGTATACGTCGGATAGGTGCTTGACTGCGAGCACGGGAGCCGAGTTCGATCCTAAATCGATTTCCCCAGTACAGCACTTGTGTCCTTCAGCAAGGCACGTTATCCATATTGCTGCTCCCTACCCAAGTACAATATGGGTACTTGACATGAATGAGGGTGTGTAAAGCATGAGTGCACTATAAGTAGCACCTGCTGCAATGCTCCCCAGGGAATGGAGATAGTGCACAAGTGCGGATGGGTATCAGATGGCTGTGGCAAAAAAAAAAAATAAATAAAATAAATAAATAATAATAATAATATTAATTACAGGTCCCTATACATGCTATAGGACAAAAGCAAAAGCACCGAGGAGGCTAACCTGTCGGTAAATAAGATTGCCGAAGGAAGAAAGAAAACAAAAACATGATCCTTATGCACCTGTTATTGATAGTTGTCCGATATCATGGGATCTTCTTACTCATTCTAGAACTCGTAATAATCTGCAGACAGATACTACACGATCTGCAATAATAATTGCCCGTTTGGAATACCCGACCGTGGCCTTAGTTTGTCTCCCGCTCATCCTTTTCCAGCGAAAACGGATTAATTAGTACGCCGCATTGATAGTTTCGGGCGATGCTGGGATGCAGCAGCGGACCTTTTGCCATGTTTGCGACTTGCTCTTTCAGGTCTGATCGGCCTCTCCTTGAGCGATCAGACTAGCAGGCAATCTAAATCAGCCTGTCAGCAGTGGACTGAGCAGATCAGTCCACTCTCGCATTCTATAGCAACTAGTGTTGAACTAATTTCTGACTAAGTAAGAAACATTCCTTAGGTAAAGTTACTATCGGTTCATACAGATTTTCTGTTTTCTGTTGTTCTTCGCATCACATCGATGGTCGTGCAGTGGGACAACATCCCCTTGTAGTAATTGGTACTAGTGGACGGAATATTCAGTCATAGCCTCACAAACCTTCGTATAGAAACGATTAGGGCGACTCTATTGAATTGAGTTTAAATATATATAATTCTTTACCAACTACTACGTAACCCGAATATGTTACCTTCACAATTTACAGAAATTGGTATCTCATATACTTGTACGGGCTTACAGGTCACAGACTTTGTCGTGTTTCTTCATGTTCAATAAATGACAGTAAGGCGATATTCTTCGATGATTTGTTAAAGACGACGTCAACTATAAGTAGTATAAGTACCGTCCGAAAGATAAGACCATGGAATTAGGAGGTCTTGATAAGACAGTCAAATTATTCGCATATAATACATTGAACAGAGAACTTGTGTGTTATCCACTCCTTTTAGGACGTATACCGCTGGCCCAGTTCCGCGAGATGTACAATAATTGTTACTTGGATTCTGCTAATAGAATAGCAGCAACACAACCATGAGACAAGATGAAGAAGTCCTCTCTTCATTGTTCGTCATTTTGACAAAATAAATTTGGCCAGCTCTAATCACCATACTATTATTGCAACCATATTGACATCATCCATGTGACATAATTGAATAAACTTGGCATGTATGCCACGGGGAAAGCTCAGGAGTAGAATAATATCAAACAGAATTCTTCGTTTTACGAATCTGGGATATGTATTCTATATTTTAAGCAGTCGTACGGCAAATCCCTGACCACGCAAATCAGTCAATCTGATGTGCCTGACATAGTACAGCATAGTTCTTGTGATTATTGGCATGCATAGTATAACCTGCATGTTTGTTCAGCGGTGAAATTGAAGTTGCCTAAATTAGCTAACAGTTTTCAATCCGCCATACTCCGGTCAAGGAGCTAGGGTTGCATAGAGATCAGTTAGCACCGCTATAATAGCTAACATGATGCGCGAGATCATGCGCAGATGGAAGCTTGTAAATCAGGGGAAAAAGAAAACGGTCACATCGACCGATTATCCTTTTTTACGTTGGAAGATCAATGTCACTCCACGAAGTGGAGGATTTAAGACACACATTGTTCAGGCAAGCTCTAAGATTGTATTTTCGTTCATATAGGACAATAATCTTGCAACCTATGTATTTTGCCTTGCAAAAGGCGGACAGTATCTTAAGTTTAGAAACGTTAACGTAATCAAGAAAATGTATATTCATAATAACTTTCTTTACCTTCGCCAACGTCTATCGAGGTCAAAGAGATTGACTCGCTCCAATTTATTGCGATTATTTGTGGACAACAGGAAGAAGAAAAGCAAACAGACTAATTTAGGGGGATCATTGTACCTCTGATGATAGTAGTTCAATCATCGTAATGAACTATTCTGTGACATGATTTCTGTTCATGTCAAGACCTATAGCTAAAGTATATTTCGGGTCAACTTCTGTATACCCAGGGGGCAAAAGGGGTTTTTCAGCTTTCGCCTGTTGTAAAAGGTTGGCCACCAGAAATGGCGTCTAGGACCTTCTGGGATCACAACCTAGGTGGACAACCTCGCGAACTAGCTACTGGAAGTCCACAGGTTGGGTTTTAAGATATTCACCAATTATACAGCTAAATAGTGTGTTTCAGCCTTAGGGGTCATGAATACCCAGTCACATATCTTGCACAATTATACCACAATGCACTGCTGAATCCAGCTTGTCTTTTCATGGAGGTCTTCCCTAGAGTCCTGCGCAACATTTGATACCAAGTTTCAAGTTTGAGCGTATTGCATCTTTGGTTACTGTGTCACACGTCGTTACAACGTGATACATCACATACGGACGTGAAATTCGTATACAGCACATATGTATAAAAGGCAACTAAATTCTTTAAAATGAAAAATAGGCTATATTTCGATCTTTATAAATGTAATTCGCATTTTAGATAAAACTATTAAGAGCATTATATATAATGAAACGAAGTATGTCAATTAATAAACAATACAAAACATAAGCAATAAAACAATGAAATACATAAGAATATGAGTTGCTAATGCTATAATTTGTTTAGATGTGGTTAAAGGGGTAGTTTAGTTTTGGTAGAGAGGGCGCTGCTCATCACAATTTTTTTGTGAGGTAATGAAAAACTGACTGTCGAATTTGAGAGAACATGCAATTTTAATGGCAGAATAAACTTTATTTGGTCAAAATCGACCCAGAAACGGCTGAAATATCAATAAACATATCTGATCTTATAATTATTTGGGGCCCAAATAATTAGACGGTTTTTTCAAAAAATAAAAAAAATGCTTGCACTTTTTCAAAAATTTCAAAAGCATTTTTTAAATAGTTGTTGATGATCTCTCTATTTAATCATTGTTTCAATAAAACATCACATGCATAATTTTGTATGAAAAATGGTTTAAACCAATGCCTTTTTAGAAAGCGCCCTCTTGTGTTTTAATGGCTCTTTTTGAATGATAACGGGCTTTTTACTTAGTCGTTTGTAATTTAGTATACCTTTCGAGCATGGTGGAGTTATAACTATTAGTTTATAATGTTACTGTCCAGGTTTGGTTACTAAAGTTCAGCCTTACCAAAACTATACTACCCCTTTAAATTACTATATTAAATGATACAAAATATATCCACAAAATCACATATTAAGCTTATCCTTTTAATGAGATAGACGGGAGGAGGGAAGGGGGTGTTCAAAAGACCAGCCTTTCATCATTGGACTCCAAAAATAATTATAATCAAGGTCTACCCACCCAGTTTGGACGAAGTGTGTCTGTAGGCTTACATGACACGTTTGAGGGCGAGTCTCATTCTAGGTCTAAAGGAGATACATCGTGAAGCTTGCAAATGAGGTAAATTAGACATGAACATAGTTGGCTCATGTTAAATGTTGGGCCCCATAAATGACTCATAGGACCTTCTAGAAATACAACCTAGTTGGACAACTTCACGGACTAGCTCCTGGAAGTCCACAGGAAGCGAAACTTAAAAAGAAAGCATCTACAAAAACCCACTAAATGCAGCCATCTCTACAGACAAAGTTCAAGTGTATGCTCCCTCTATGCTGCATCTCCATTCATCCAGCCCACACCATATATCTAGTCTGAATCGTGTCATCAGGGTTCAAGAGGTTGTAGTCAAGGTCAATGATAACCGAACTGTCAAAGAACAGTGGTTGTTGATGCAATGTGCAGTATATGTCACTGGCCATCTCATAAAGGTGAAGCATTTGAAGCAGTCACTGAATGGCACGCAAATCTGTTGCTGGAAGAATTTTCTTTCGGTACTGATATCATACACTTTTGTAGTTACATATACAGTTAGGCCAGCCTGAAGTCTGCTGAACAGGAACAGAGGTGTGCCCTATCCAAATTAGCCAAAGTCTATGAAGTCAGTGGGAAATGCGCATGCTGCTGATCCACATGAGTTTTTCACGATATCAAGCTACCAAAACAAACCTTTTGAGCTTCCCCTGTGAAAGGTGATTATGGACAGCTTGAACCTTAGCTTGGTCAAAACCATCTGTACATTGGTGGTGGATTCAAAGAATAAATAAAATAGTGTTGTTCTCACAGTGGGTTCTGCTATGGATGTTCCTGTCCTTGAATCTACACAACAGGCATGAAGAGGCTGTTACAAGGGTCTTACTTCACACATTCTTCAACAGAGTAGTTAACAGAGTCGACAGAGTAGTTATTCATATTAATGACACTGACGTCACAAGCACATTTCCTGGTTCAAGACGTCTCACTGATCTCTCAGAGATGTTGGTGAGGACAGCCCAGAATCAGAACATACCGACATTGCTGGTAAAAAAAACCTGCCGATGCATTAACATATGACATTATCACTCGGACACGAGAACCCACCATGGATGTGTACAGCACCAAAGCAGGCCAGTTTAAGGATTCCGATCTGGGAAAACTGAGGGCTTAACAGTTCTTGAACAACGAGTCAACTCTCCTGAAGCTACTGCCTCCTAAAGGGGATTTTCTCCATTGTCTCAAACGAGCTTCTCATGCCATCATTGATAAGAATGCGCATATTCCCAAGCTAAACATTCTATCATGTACAGAGTTTGGATAGTCCATGAATGATGGAAAAGCAGTTCTAGTTTAAACTGACAGCAAGCCTGGACAAGACAATATCATATGGATGTGTCAAAGGGTGTCAGAATAACTGTTCCTACATGAAGAAGGCGGTTCCATGCTTTGGAATTGCTTTAAATGTGTCACTTTTGTGAAAGGACCAGTGCCATACAGCACATATTGCAGCAAGGACCACTGCTGATCTTTCTGTTATCCTAAGGCAAATCAGAAACGTTTAGGTTTGGCACTTTGGTTTCCTCTTGTAAGAACTTCACTAGGCTAGCCTTCCTACCACTTCTCATACTGCCGCTTTCCTTGAACAGAGTAGGAGGAATATATCACCGAATTCTTGCTTTTCATATGAAGTCATACATGTCAAGCTTTCTAACACTAGCAAAAATCAGTGTCATGCGCAGAACTTCATTGCTCTTACCTGGATGCCTGGTGCGGCTGTTTTTTCCTCTTTTCTTCTTGAGATTCTTGTTAGGGTGTAGAAGGCGTTGAGTGTCATGAGTCTTGTCTTTTTCTGCTCACTGGAAAAAGACCCTGTTAGTGCCTTCAAACACCCCCTTTTCACGTTGGTGAGGTTTTATTTGACCAGAACACTGCACATTTGATATGTCCTGAAGGAATGCGCTGTTGCTGTGTACGGTTTGGCTTCCGCTACTGCCATGACCTCGACTAATAGGCTCTTTATCCCTGATGACACGACATAGATCATGATGTACGCTGGATAAACTGGTGAATGAAGGTGCAGCATATATTTCAACTCGGCAGAGATGAGTGGTTCGGTGTAGTGAGTGGTTTGGTGTAGACGTTTGTTTCTCTTCAGTTTACGCTTGATGTGGACCAGCAGATAGTCCGCAAGGTTTTTCACCCAAGTTGTGTTCCTAGAAGGTCCTATAAGCCCCTTCTGGGGCCAATCCTTAACAACAGTACCCCCTTCCAAGCTTCATAATGTACCTCCTTTAAGAACTAGTAAGAAACTCTGCTTTGAACTTGTCATGTTAGCCTTCAGTTACACTTCGTCCATACTGCGTGAGTAGACCTCGATTATAATTTTTTGGAGTCCACTGGTGGCCTTGTGACCCCCTCCTAGCCCCCCCCCCCCCACACACACACACACAAACAAATACACACACACAGACACACACACACCTACCCCCGTATCTGATTCAAATTATGGATTGTGTATCATGTTATCGCAATCTAAACCAATTAATACATTGACAACTCATATTCTTATGTATTCTTTTGTTTACAATTTAAAATAGACTCCTACCACATTCCTGACTATTAAAATCGTACAATACCCGTTCAGGACTGATTGATATTGATATAACATGTATTTTACATTGACCCAAGCCTAGGGTTAGTATTCTCTGGTTAATTCCTGAATTGGTGCCAACGAGACTATTTTGCCAAACCACGTCAAGGTGATAACCTTGATAATAAAATAGAAAGATAACTGCTATTCTAATGTAATTAATACTCAGTAAATAGAACTCCGCGCAAATAATGGCTGTTGAAACATCACATGTACAAGGACGCGATTTCATAATACTAATAAGTGTTTAAATAAATGTTCACTCTTCTGTACACATATAATTACCATTATGTATGCTCCGGGGAGGTAATGAAACTACGTTTGAAAAATATCTATGAAAATCTATGAGCGGTCGTTATGAGCAGGTGGTCGCTGTAGACAGGTGGTCGCATTAGCAGGTTTGACTGTACCTCCCCCCGTATCTGATTCAAATGATGAAAAGTTATGATGGATTTTGTATCATTTTATCGCAATCTAAACAAATTACTACATTAACAACTCATATTCTTAAATATATTCTTTTGTTTTGTATTGATTTATGAATTGACATTGTTGGTGTCATTGTATAATGCTCTTAATAGGTATTTCAAAGCGAATTAAGTTTTTAAAGATCAAAATGTAGCCTATTCTTAACTCTTAAGGAGTTATTTGCATACATAAGCGCTGTATTCGAAATTCCACGTCCATGTGTGACGCATCACGTTGTAACGACGTGTGATACAGTAGCCAAATATGCAATATGCTCAAATTTTGTATCAAACGATGCGCAAGACTCTAGGAAAGACCTCCATGAAATAACAAGCTGGAATCAGCAGTGCATTGTGGTGTAAATGTGCAAGATGTGTGACTGGGTCTTCATGACCCCTAAGGCTGAAATACAATATTTAGTGCATTAGGTGTGGTTTTCTTGAAACCCATCCTGTGGACTTCCAGTAGCTAGTTTACAAGGTTGTCCACCTAGGTTGTGATCCTAGAATGTCCTAGAAGTAATTTCTGGTGGCCAACCTTTTACAACAGGCAAAAGCTGAAATCCTAAAAATATGGTGGTTTGCCCCCTGGGTAGTATCTTACTTTGAACATGCTAACCCTCTGAATGCTTGTACGAGTGTTATGTAATAGAATTCTTAAATTATGCAAATAATATGAAGTATAATTGGAATTATATTAATAATAATGAAGTACAAGTAGAAGAGGGTCCCACCCTGTGACACTTTGGTGTAACCCACCCATTATACACGGGCACAGAAGTTGACATGATTGGCAAAATATGACTTTGCAATGTCCTATATCTATATTGTAAAATGGTGTTTGGACTTAGTGGTATGGTTCAGCGCATTTTGGATATTTGAGATGGAAGGTGCGCTATATTATCATTATTGTTATTGTCACTGATGATACAGTGAGACTGCATAAATATTTGTTTGAATTATTCGCTTAAACCTGTGAAAAGATGAATACCTATTGAGAACGTGCCCCTTTATAGGCGCGATAGCGAAGTAGCGAACTCCAGTCGTTGGAATTTTAACTACTTTGAATACCTTTTGTGATAATGCACTGTCCGAGACACTCGGAAATGCTAACCCTCTTCTACTTGTACTTCATTATTATTAATAGAATTCCAATTATACTTCATATTATTTGCATAATTTAAGAATTATATGACCGAGTATTGAGTGATAAAGCAAAGTGTTATTTGCCAACTCATTTAACATGTTTAATGCACTGTCTTTGTACACAGTTATAACTTTTCAGTGGAAAAAAAAAAATTTAATTGTAAAAACTTTTTAACGAAAATGAGGGAGATTCGAAAAAAACAAACATGTTCCATGCTTCTATTGGTAATTATACTAATACAACAATGGAGAGAACCGCTATAGGGTTCTACACACATCTACTAATAAAAGTAAATGGTCCAATCAGTTGGACGGTTCTACATAAGTTTTGTGAATTCGGACAATGATACTATAATTCAGATCCCTTTAACTTCCTATTGAATGAACATTCAAATACATATTGATAATAAAGATAGTGAGAACTGTCGTAGTTTCCGTGGTAAACTCAATGTCCAATAAATCGAATGCTGTATAAACAGCAATGTGACCTATATACTTGATTTAAAAAGACGACCTTTATCATAATAAACTATATAAATCGTAGTAAATATATTACTCATTGCGGATATAGTATCGAAAATAATATCGCTAGTGATATTCGTTTGTCTCGCAATGTATGGTCAACTAGGAATCTAAATCGTGTTTTATACACTGTTAAAACGCTGTGTAAACAAATTCAACAACTTGTTGACAATTTTCAACAACCGCTGTTTGACATATGAACAATCCAACTGTTGTTGAAAACATTCAACAGCCCCAGTTGTTTAAAGTTCACATAACTGTTGTTTTAATTTTTTCAACAATAGTTGTTTAGAATAAATTTCAACAACCCTGATGTTGAAATAGCAAATACAAAAAAGACGTAAAGCGGCAAGGTCGGAATCGAACCGGGGATCTTTAGGTTATAAGCTTCACTCTCTATCGACTGCGCTATCTCGGTTCACTTGGTTTGCAATGGGACAAAAGGGGTTTTGACGCGGTGATTTTGTGGTCGAAACTATCACGTGATTTAACACGTTTCATCAACGCTTGAACAATGGCCGCTTCACGCTTCTTTATACAACTTATCATGCTACACCTAAAGTTGTATGAAAAGATTTAACAACCATTTTTACACAGCGTTTGTTTACACAGCGTTTTAACAGTGTAGGCCATTCTCTTGCCAAATGTATAGGTTTGTTCAGTCTAGACTATTAAAAAAAAGGTATTTTCCGTGTGTGCATGCTTTAAAAATGATATCCGGAGGCAATAGTGAGTACAAAATAGACGAG
>JBAMJV010005989.1:0-65490 GCA_037951105.1 Echinarachnius parma
CAAGCAGCTCATTCGCAGGTTGATGTCGTCGAAGGATGTATTTGCGACCTGGGTATAGATGCCAACACGTGAGGTAATGTATTCAACCGCCGTTTGGGGGGGGGGGGGGGGGGGGGGGGGGCTATCATACATTTTAAATAGAACACCCAGTATGGAGTATTGATACTTGGCTTACTTGCGACATGAATACAGATATCTTAATCTGACATCTAGCAATACTCTTTTGTTGCTACCAACATGAATGTATTTATATTCAATTGAAGTTTATTGCAACCAAATATAGTTGGATTGTGTACAAGTAAAATAAAATTACTACAATGATGTCATACTATCTGACTACATGACGCACAGGGACATAATAATTATATCGTCAAGAACAAGAATAGTGAAGGTAATTGTATAAACAGTATATTATTTATACAATAAATGAAATGAATTTTACGGGAGACGAGGACAATATTTATAATGATGTCATGTCGGAAATAAACCATAATATATTTAGCGTTCTAAACCACTGTTTATCATGCTAAGTGGAAAGAGTTTCGCGGTATGTTCCAGTCTAAATTCCGTATAACAATTACCAAACGGGACTTTACTAGAGTTACAATAATTGTAACATGAATGCTTTCCTCCCTATACTCCATCCTCCCATAGTGCTGATACAAATAAGATCTAAACAGGTTCTCATAGGGACAAACAAACCTCTGACCAAAGCTGTTCCAACCCCTTCAGGAGATGGATAAACTTTGTCCTCCCTATAAAATGATGAAGCTAAGTTGATCCCAACAGTTAATACACGGTAAAGCGGACAGACAATTCTGACCGCAGGCTGTTCAAATCTGCTGGAGGAGATGTACGACAATGTAAAACAGGACTACACCAACAGTCCTTTCTAGGACTACCAACAGTCCTTTCTAGGACTACCAACAGTCCTTTCTAGGACTACCAACAGTCCTTTCTAGGACTACCAACAGTCCTTTCTAGGACTACCAACAGTCCTTTCTAGGACTACCAACAGTCCTTTCTAGGACTACCATAGTCCTTTTCAGGACTCACCAAACCACCCATCTCACATGGTGCAACCGCAAACCACACGTATTATATACACCACCATGGAAACCGATACTTATAAGCAACATTTAATGTAAAACAGGTTCCCATATGAAGGGTTTACAGGGGATTCACACACCTCTGACGAGGACTGGTCCATCTTCTTCAGATAGCAGTCTATGAAGTCTTCCGGTTCTTTGGTCGGATCGAATCTCTCCTTGTGCGCTGCGATCTCCTCCTGAAGAAAGTCGTCCAAATACTTCGCCTCCTTAAAGAGCCGTGATCTGCTGACAGGGGTGATACCAGATATACCGAAACCGACCGTAAACAAAGCAGATGGTCCCAGGGCCTCGGCAAGATCAATCACGCTTCGATTGACGCTGCGAAGACGAGTGTCGTCGGGTTCGTGGTCGACTCCGGTGATCATCTTGAGGATGTTCATGCTCGCAAAGACCGTGGTGAGTTCAAAGGGATCAAAGCTAGCGCCGGAAAGTTTCTCGATCTCTGTAACGAGCCTCTCGCCATTGCGTCTTACTATGCTATCGAACCTGAAAAAGGGCAGATATGGAAATCGACATTGTTGCAAAACTTTGTTGTAATGGTCACTCTGCGCACGTAACAAAAATACTGATCAGTGGTTTTGATTCTGCATAGGCAAAGAGAAGTCCCTGATCCATTAAACGTGTCAAACAGTGGTTTGAATGCAAGCACTTGACACATTATGTGTTAATGTCAGTATGATCGATAATTATAATTATGTCTGAGTAGTCCCCCGAATTTGTTGGTTGTTATTAAACTCTCTGGGCTAAAATAGATACATGTACACAATTTGTAAAGGTTCGCATTTTGGACAGAAGGGCTCGATACTTCGAGGACAGTGGGTGAAGGAAGCAGTCTACACCCGGGCCTTTCTACATTAACTGAAACGGGACGGGGGGAGGGGGAGGGGGGGGGGGGGGGGGCGTGGGGGCGGGCGATACATGCTACCGAATGTCTATGACCCGATGATCAATGGTTAAAATGAATAATTGTAAAGGCTTCGTTTATAAACAAAAGTATTGTAGTATAATATTACCTCTTTTCACCGGCATTGTCCCTTTCGCTGAAGTAATCCATGAAGAAATGGCGTTGTTCCCGCCACACCAAGTCGTTTGCGAAACTTATACCTGTCCAAAAAAGCATAAACAGCATCAGAAATAAAATCCACAATATCATTATATTTTGTATGAATTGTATACATCGGTGTCCTTTATTAAAAATAATTCGCATCATATAGAACCTAATACCTGAAAAAAGTTTGATGCCTGAATAAGGAAACATGAAGAAAGACCGCATAGCCTTTAGGTAAATCTTGACCCGTCTTGTCTCTTGATCAGTTACCTCGAATATTAATGGCTATGTCCAAAGTTATTCCTATAATTATAATCATTCAACATTGATGAATTATATTGTAAAAAATAAATGAGCACATTGTACTAAATATTGTAAACGATCCTATCATTGCAAAACGGGTAAGTCTTCCAACTCTGTGTCAAATTTGTCTGACTGACATTGCCTAAAGCCCGGCGCAGACAGAACCGACTCGACCCGATCCGACTAGTTTTGAGCCTGATTAACTCAGTATGCGTTGCCTCAGGATCCCGGTTTTGCCAATCAAGAGCCAGTCAGAGGTCATTCGCGGCTGATTCAACATGTTGAATCGGCTCTGACTGAGCGAAACCGACTCTATCCTGACTGAAAACCAGTCGGATCGGGTCGAGTCGGCTCTGTCTGCGCCGGGCCTAAGTGAAGAAACGGAATTTACTCTATATGCAGCTGCCTTGTGTCTAAATAAAAATACATTCTGGAAAATTAATATAATTATTTTAATTTGATGATGTGTATTTATGATGCACGATGTTTAATTTGTTTGCTTAGAAGAATTTCGTGTTAAATGTACGCTTCAAACGCAATTAGTTTATGTTGAATGTCATAATTAAGAACAAGAATGTCATTTATGTTTATTGCCGACATCCGACTATTTCGAATGATAAAGAATTCAATGGATCAGGTAACGTTGATCTGTGCAAAAACTGACGAAGAATTGGTCAAAATGTCTATACTATATATCTCCACTGAGTAATGTATTACAGATTCTTGAAGCTACAACAGCAGCTGCACACAGTTGAAAGTCTCCAAATGAGACTTTCAAATGCAAGCACTTCAATCAAACATATTTGTACATTGTATAACGAAAGAGAAATTCAGAACATCGAAATATTTGCCATGTTTGTAATTGGCAGTACAGATACAACAAGTTATATAAGAATCGAATGTTAAGTATGTGTTGTGGTATGTTGGCAATGTTACTAGATCAATGTACTAATCACACAAGCACTAGTGTAATGGATGGCTCTGTTGATTAAAGGGGGTATCCCACTGAGCGGCGAACGTTTGCGAACGTTTGCGAATAGCAAATTTGGGATTTCGCCAGGATTCGTTAAAGGTTGCAAAAGGTTCGTTAACGGTCGCAAACGGTTTCAAGAAAATTCGCAAACGGTTTTAATTGTCGCAAACAGTTTTGTCGCAAAGAAATTTTGGACATGTTCAAAATTTCTTTGCGAATTTATTTGTTCGCAAACAGTTGCAAACGTTCGCAAACGGTTTTAAGACGGTGTCGCTAACGTTAGCCAATGCTAGCGATTACATGACCATATGGTTCCTAAATGCAATCGACCCATTGAGCGGCGAATGCTTACGAACGTTTGCGAATTTTGGATTCGCCAACTTTTCTGACACATGTTGGCAAAAATCAGGGTGGCAGAGGCAAACCCTGATTTTCGCTAACATTCGCTAACATTCGTCAGAAAAGTTGGCGAATCCAAAATTTGCAAAGTTCGCTAACGTTCGCAAACGTTCGCAAACGTTCGCCTCTCAGTGAGATAGCCCCTTAAAGGGATAGTACAGATTACTGGTCAAACTTAATTGTAGTAATTACAACTTGTATGTAATCATTACAATTTAATAGTTACTGTATAATTTAGCGATGCTTGAATTGTAGAACAACATATCAACGGCTACATTGCAGGATTGTCTTCATTTAAAAAGCAGCCGTGATTACAAGAGGGCGCATTCCAACCACCTGAAAGTCGTAACCATGTTTTACCAAAAAATATGTGAATGTGCTGTTTGGTTAAAATAATTATTAATTATCAATTTTAGAAATCAACTAATAAATATGGGCTCCACATCTATTCTAAACGGATATAGTTATGGATATTTCCGCTGTTTTGAAATATATATATCATAATCAAATCAAGTTTTGTTCTGTCTTTAAAATTGTGTGCTTTATCTGAACGTTACATTTGGTTTTTCATAATGTCACAACATTTTTTTGGGGAGCGCCCTCTAAACTAAAACTGTACAATCCCATTAACATGTTTAAGGAGGACATGGTAAGATGGGTAGAATGTCTCCGAAGAGAGTTTGATGCACTGCAAAAAAAAATCGATTATATCTCAGGATTATACGAATCTTAAAATCATCTTGAGTGCAGGTTTAAATTACGCTTCAAAAAATATATAATTTGTGAGGGTGTTACTGATCTCTCTATTAAATCATTATTTGAACAAATAATCACATTTACAATTTGTTACACAACATTTTTGAAACCACCTGTTTTTTTTTCGTTACTAGCACCAAGTTTGACCAACACTGTACTATCCCTTTAAACAAAAACAAGATAGTTGTGCACCGTTGACGAGACTCACTGTAGCACACAGTAATGTGGTCTCCCAGGTTGAAATTCCCATTGAGCCAACACCCATAGGAAACCCATAGACACCGATAGGCCTATTGGTTTCTATGGGATTGTATGGGTTTCAATAGGGAAAGTGGAACATGGGTTTCTATGGGTTTCTAAGGGATTCCTATGGGTTTCCTATGGGTTTTGATTCTATATGGGAGTTTCGACCTGGTAAATGTATATGGGTCCCATATAAACCCATAGAACATCATAGGAAACCCATTATAACATCATAGGAAACCCATAGCCTATAGGGAACCCATAGGATTGTCCCATGGTTTCTATGGGAGCCAACGTGCCTAAATACAAGCGATCCAGTCATCTACTATCTACTATTGCTTCATGATATCATGTTTACTATCCACGAGCAGTGAACGTGTTTATAGCGATGCCATTATAGAACACAACTAAATACCAGGGCCCATATTCATACAACTTCGCTAGTTTAATACTAAGTTTACTCTGGATGACGTTATTGAGAATTAAACAAAAGATATTTCAGTTGCTCAATAGGGTTAAAGACCGAACTAAAGTACAACTTTCCGCTTTATTGTTTATCGGGCACCAACAAAAGCCCGAACTGGCCAGTTAGCAGTCACACCAAAATAGACCAACATTTCCGATACCACACCGACACCAAACAGACAGCACCCTGAACGTCCCCGAAACGTCCCCAAATAGTTCGGTCTGGTGTCGGTTTGAGTTCGGTTTGATGGTGTGGCTGCTACATTATGATTATACAGAGGTTTCTTACCGTTGTTTGTTCTCCCAGTTAATGCAGCGTGTAAAGCAAGGCTTCGGCATTTGTGGGTGATATGAGGGAGTTTCTTGAAGGCTTCGTGGATCAGCGCTTTGTCGCTCACAACAAAGATTCTGTCGCCAAACATCCTGAAGTAGAAGATGGGACCGAATTTCTTCGTCCATTCATAGACGATTTCATGTAGTCGATGTTGACAAAATATAATGCTGAGAAGGTTCCCCAAGATTGGGAGGCCAAGTGGGCCAGGCGGGTAGTGCCGCGGCTTGTTGCTGCCTGTGAGAAGAAGGACTGTGAATAAAAGGAGAGCCAGACAAATAACAAGGTAAGGCGGAGTCGCCAAGCTGCCCGCGAGCTGGAGTAAGATTGCCATGTTGATGTCAGCTACGCCGTAGAGTAGCCTGTCGTATCACTGCATTTGCAAGACCCTTTTATTGGCCCACGTATCGCCGCGATTAGTTTTATTCCGTTAACCCTTAACATAAACTACGGTATATAGAGAACAACATTTACCTTTTTACTCCATAAGGATAATGATCGCGTTATGTGCACAAATAGTTACATTATGATTATAGCTGTTTGAACATTCATTATGGCATGTTCTTCGTCTTGAAAAGAGATTTCCTAACCAGGAAAACCATTTCCCGTGGTTCGCTTCAGGCCTTCCGCAAATGTCAACGGACTTACATGTCGTTTGTATTGTTCGCGTACTTCAATCTGGCGCAAGGTCGCTTTTCCAATCTTTTAAAAAAGATTGGAAAACGGCTGTTCTTGGACCTTCACCGACCGAGGGCGTAAAATATTCTACCGCGGACTAGATTCGCTTGACAGTCACTTACTGAAAATACTACAATGACACACAAGCAGCCGCCCATACACAAACACAAACATAAACATAAACACACACAAACAAAGGCACACATTTACACACATATAGAAATGAATGTACACACATACACATCTATACACAGACACAAACACACACACGCATACACACACACACACAAACATACACACACGCATACATACGCGCGCACTCGCATACACACCCACACTGTGCACCCACAAGCAAACACACAGCCACACACACATGCCCATGCGCGCACACACACGTACACATACACACATAAGAACGCACGCATGCAAACACACACATTCAAAAAATACGCACACATACATAAATGATACGCACATGTGCACACATACAGAAACACACACACGCACGCACGCACACACACGCCCACAAGCAAACACACATACACAACCATACATACACGCATTTACACACAGAAACACACACACAAACACACACACAAACACGCACACACACACCCTTCGTTTTGGATACCTTTCTCTACAATTCTCCCAAGTTTGGAGAAAATTACGTGGATTTTGAAAGAATTATGGGGATTTAAGTTTGCTATTGGACATTTTGTTGCCTATCATGGCCTTGATCCTGTAACGCTATCATTCTATACTGGACGTCAGATTGCCATATTCTTCAGAGTCCCGTAGAAGAAAAACAAGCACACGAACCTATGGTTTTATTTGCATAATTGGGCTTCGGATGGGTCAAAGTTACGGTATGGAAAGTTTGAAGAAACTGACAAGGACTTCACTTTAACTGGGGAACGTCCTTAAGCATAACTTCAACGAATGCAACGAAGAGGGCGCACCTGCAAAAATACAAACCCGTAAGATCGAGTCCGTGAAAGAATGCAACTAACTTATAACAGTAGAATGCGAGTTATAATAAACCTTGCTAGCTGTTAGACACGGGACGCTATTCTAAGCAAAATACATTCATTACTATATCCATCAACATTTTAAGCATTCAACCAGTTATTTGTATGTAACATCTTTCTTATAAATGTTACTTAATTGCACATAATACTTAATTGTAACAACGCATACATCTGACGTGAAACAACGATTACTGCATTGTATCAACATCCCTTCAAAAACAGCTGAAGAATTCATAAATGAAATAATTATAATAATACAAGTCGCGGCGTTGACCTGTATAAGCGATTTAACTAATACGGAATGCAATATCATAAAACATTCAACTTAAAGAATTGAATTTAAAAATAACAACCAGAAGTGGCTTTACTGAACTGATTTTCTTTGTCTCTTTCATTTATGAATTAAAAAGTGTTTGATCGTATAGGAACGTGTCTGTCTGGTGCATGTTACAGTGCAGAGTTTATGTTGTCAGGTATACACCTGTGAAGAAGGCAATATTGTCCGGCCAGCTCGAACCAATGACTATTGAAACTCCAATCAACATGATTGGAGTCAGTGCTTAGTTCATATTGATACATGTAGTTTGTCGATATTATTATTTCCACTCCGAGCTCGATGAGGGATGCATTATATTAAATTCGTTCATATAATACGATAGACAATGTACTGTATTGCACATCACCAGAGAACATTAATACAATCAGAATAATAATATGTAACATTACGGTATAGCTGCTGAAGTTAGAATGGAAATCAACTAAACACAACAACAAAAGTAACTCCTCCCCTAAGCAAAATGGCGTAACTTTTGACGCCATTTTGATTAGGGGACTCACTTTTTTGTTGTGTTTATGAATCATGCACGCTTTTGTAATACACACAACCAAAAAAGTAAGTCCCCTTAATCAAATTGGCGTTACTTTTTGACAAAAATGTTTTGAGCAAAAAAACTCGGCAGGATTGTTCCTACACTTTGTGACTAACTTCTAAGTGAAAATGAAGTTGGTCCATTGAGTCACGCATGAGTGAGCACACAAAGTGCCAATCTTTCCTTTGATGTGTGCTCACTCATGCATGACTCGATGGACTAATTTCATTTTCACACAGAAGTTACTCAATAAGTATAGAAACAATCCTGCCGAGTTATTTTTCTCAAAACATTTTTGTTAAAAAGTTATGTTATTCTAATCAGGAGGAGACTTACTTTTTTGTTGAGTTTATTCCAACAATACTGATCAATTAAACTCAACACAAAAATAAGTCCCCCTTAATCAAATAAAATAACTTTTTAACGAAAAGGTTTTGAGCAAAATAACTCGGCATGATTGTTCCTACATTTATTGACTAACTTATGTGTGAACATGAAATTGGTCCGTCGAGTCATGGATGAGTGACCACACATCAAAGGCAGAATTTTCACTTTTTGACTCTTGTGACTTTTGAAAAGTGACATTTTTCCTTTAATGTGTGCTCACTCATGCATGGCATGGCGGATCAAATTCATTTTCACAGAGACGTTATCCAATCATTTTAGAAACATTCCTGCCAAGTTATGTTGCTCAAACCCAATTTGTTAAAAAGTTACGCCATTTTGCTTAGGGGGGAGTTACTTTTTTTTGTTGTGTTTAGATAGCTGCCGCACCCTGGTCATCGAAATAACGTACCTGATTACTGTATAAGATGAAGGGCATTGCGGGTCATATGTTGCATTGCTATGAAGAAGAAGAAGCAGCATTAGAGGTAGAACTGAAATATATTGAACTAGAAGAAGAATAATAATAACAACAACAACAACATCAAAAACAACAAGAAGGATAAGATCAATAGCAACAACAACAATACCAACAACAATCAACAAACATATATTATCTAGTTGACCAATTATCATGATACGTCAGGCCCGCCATACTCGCTGAGCCACTTACACGAACCCGACCCACACTGACCTTGCACGCAGGGTGCTAGACGGGATTATACATGGATGAAGGATTCGATAGTCATGGCTTGACTGTTCCGCGCAACTTATTGTCAATTAGTAACGTTACAGCGATCTGTAGTAACCTTATTAACATGATAATAATATGAACAATTTTATATAACGCAGCTACTACTATAAATATATACTCTACTGCGCTTAAATAATGATTAAAACGATAATGGGTAAATACGATGGGTAAATACACAATGGATGTATGTGATCTGGGGCCCGTTGCAGAAAGAGATGCCATCGATTGTAATTCACAATTAATTGTAAGTCAGATCATGTGTTCTTAAAGGGACAGGTCCACTTTTACAAAACGTCTGAACAGCTTTCAGTTGACGGATGGGGATCAATGTAACACGCAAAAAAAAAATCAGAGTGAACAGCCCTCTAATTTAGATTCTACGAATGAAAAACGAATGCGTCCCTCCATTTAAACTATATATCGGTCAATAAAGGAGTTCAACTGATTTAGCATAATATTACAATAATGTAGTACTAATTCTCGTAAAGGTATTGTGAAGCCGACATTTGTTAACGTATGTCACGGAAAAAGATCTCAAAAAGAAAGAATATATAATTACATGTAGTCAGTTTTGCTTGGTAAACGCTCACACATTAGTACTTATGCGCGAGTCACGTAGCTAGCGCGGGTCACGTAGGGGTCATGCATACCAATCTGGCACTCCGTGAAATCTATGTACAAACTTACTCACCGGCCGAAAATACGTATGTACCTAATTAACCGACGTCCCTCAGTTTATTCAGTTTTAGGTCTATAACTCCACGAAAAAGAGATTTCAAGCCCTAATTTTTTCAGGCATGCTATTAAATGACATTTCCTTTCATATAAGACAATAACCTCGCAACTTTTGAATTTTGGCTTGCAAAAGTGGATCTCTCCCTTTAATGCGCAAATTGGTTGAAACACGCACATTTTCTGACTTACAATTCATAAGAGGAGATGTTGTGGCAAGATTGAATATGCGCTTGACTGCCAACCACGGGATACGAGTTCGAATCCACATCGATGCCACAGGATAGTGTATTTCAGCTAGGCACTTTATCCACATTGCTGCTCCCCGCCCAGGTGCAATATAATATGGGGTACTTGGCATGAGCAAAGATGTGTAAAGCATGATTGCGCTATTAAAGTAGCACTCGCTGGAATCCTCCCCAGGGAGCTTAGGATAGTGCGTACAAATTTGCGGATGTGTATCCCATGGCCGAGGGGAAAAAAAAAATATATATATATATATTAGATGCACAGGTCCCTCTGGGAGAACAGACACAACGCACTAAAGAGGCTAACCTGGATAAATAAAACTACCAAACAAAAAAACTAAAATCAGAACATCGAAACCTGTTCCACGCTTCTATTATTAAAAACGAATATGAGAACCACAATAAGTACGTTCTATGGATGTTGACGATGTAACTTCAAAAAGTAAGGTTCTGCAAGAAAGAGGACAATTACTAAGTGTAGGAATGTTCGTTCAACATCCATTCAGAAGCTGCTAAATATCTTCAAATGAAACTACACTAATCAAAGTCGCGGGCGATGATAATTATTCGAGATATCAACCGTATGTAATTTATATAAACCCTAAATCAATCATGAAAAAAAAATACCAATGTTCATGGCCGTAGGTGCATTTTTTTTTCTTCAGGGGTCTGAGGTTTCATGCCCGAATACAATCTTCCCCATTTCCATCTAACAAGCCAAACAAAAATAAAGTTGAATGAGTATTTTTAAAAAGAGTCACATTTACCATTTTCAGGAGAATATAGTTAGATTTAAACATCTCAGATGGAGTCGGCATAGGTGCCAATTTTAAGTTTGAAGACGTCATGCAGTAGAATATTCGTTGTGTATTAGGAATCAAGAGAGTATCGCATCCTCGGCGAATGAACAATCCTTCGACTGGTTATTTGAATAAGCGTTTGATGTAAACAAGCTTGTCAGCTCCCTTTTCTCTCCACCAATGCTACCTACGCCTAATTTCATTTCATACAATTGAAATCCCCCAAAGTTCCAGAAGAAAGCGGCACGCCATACAGCGCGGTGGTGGAGACGCGGAGGATGAGGGGACAACCCGTACCCCCCCCCCCCCCCCCTTGATCCCATATCTCCCCTTGTTGCTGGATTATCTGTGAAACGACATTATTTTACTCTGCTGACGACTGTTCAGAAAGATTGTTACTTTTGAAGACTTCGTAATTGTGTTTGAATTGTACAACCTCAAGTAAACATCGAAGGGATCTTGTAAGTTGTAACTAATTTGTTGACTTGTACAAGTGATGAAGGACTGTTGATAGAATAAATATATGCATGCATTTCTGTAAACGGATATCCACTGAGTGAAGTGTACACATTCCGTGGGAAATTAGTGTCGTGTCGTGTTAACATGGTTATCGAGTAAAAAGCGAAATTGCTAGCAGATGTTTGCTTACTTATTGCATGGATTGTACTAGGAGTAATGCAATCAATGCTAATTGCAATTTCTACACAATTAAAATTTGTTCAATTTCATTCAATTTCAATTTATTCTTGCTTCCAACAAAACATTACAAATGAATTATAATAATTTACAAAACATAGAGATATACATATTGGACACACAGATTGACATTATCCAGTGGATTATTAAACCGCTCAGGACTGGTCCCGAACAGACTCGGGCATGGTTCTATGGAAAATACATGTTATTGTAAAATCAGTCAGTCCTGAACAGGTTAAACGGGTTTACTGTACGTTAAAGGGACTTAGTAACATTGTCCAAATCCTCAAAACTAGTAGAACTCTAGTGGTTTTCTCATAACTTATCATATTTATATTAACAATAAAAGCACAGGACAGGTTTCGGTTATTCAAATTTCTGTTTTGTTCAAAATATATTTACGATTAAAGTGTTCAGATATGAAATTTAATTGTCTACGGGATAGTTTCATGCCGTGTACAAATTAAGTGAAATGAGTGAGTGAATATCACTTTGCATTTTTGCTCATATCTCAACCAAAACACATCCAATTGACGTGAAATGTCACACATTACCCTTTGGATATATCATATCACACCAATACACATTTCGTTAATCACCCATCACCATCACTTTTTTGCACTTGCCAACAAAGTTACTAGATCCCTTTAACGAAAGAGAAATTCAGAACTATCAAAACATGTCTATTATGCTTACATGTATATTAGAAATACGAATTCAACAAGGTACGTGCACTAGATGTTGACAATACGTTATTAGATATGGCAGAAATTCTCACGCATTATTGTTACGATAAGGTTCATAACATTTCCATTCAGGTAACTCAATGTACCTGTGCATTGGATGTGTAAGCGTGTATAGTATTGCCGTACAGGCTCCCAGCTGTATTTTGTTTGCGGTTTGGATCAAGGAACGTGCTCAGTCTGCCCCTGCATGACAAACGCCTACTCCATATCATATTTCACACTATTGTGCTCATTTGGTTGATTGGTTCCTATGAAATTATTCCATTCAGAAACTTCACTCAACCTGTGCATTATTATATCCATGCATGTGTCATCATGACTATAAAGTCTACCACCGCCATACAAGTAATGTAGTGTACGCAGTTTATAACCAGAGAGGTGGGAGCTAGGACTCTGTTATAACTTGCCGATTGGTCTACAGCCATTTGGTCTACTCCCATTTGGTCTACTAGAAAATTGTCAATTCGGGCGCTTATGATTATAATTATGGATTATGATTAGGGTTAGGGTGTGGATTAGGGTTAGGGTTAGGTTTTGGGTTAGGGATCGTGTTTGAAGTTGGGGAAATTGAAGTTAAAGGCATCAGGTAGTAGACCAAATGAATTGTAGACCAACTGAGTGTAGACCAGGCGAACATAACCGTTATAACCATGGATGATCGTTCGACGTATCTCCAGATTGCCTACCTCTGATGCCCAACACACATTACTATGGTTATTGGGTTCATAATAAATCAACTGAGCTAACTCTGTGTCTATATAGGCTACCTGTGCCTTGTAAGATATCCATGCTTTCACCAATTCATAATATTGTAGTGATCTGCAGCTCCGTGTGTTACTAGTTACTATAGAAACTCCTTGGTGATATTTGCAACTGTATATCAGTTGTAAATATAACCAAGGAGTTTCTAGTAATTAGTAACTAGTAAAGAGTAAATAATTACTAGTAACTAGTTACTAGTACCTTCTTCATATCACGCAAGATGTGTATGTGACAAGCTTCCTGTATTTAACAGTGTAAGGAGAACCTTGCTCTGCCGCCCCGAAATGCGCCGCCCCTTTGTCATATTTCACATTATTATGGTAATAGTGGGTTCCTAATAAATCCAGTCAGAGAATCCAGTTTACCAGTCCTGTGTCTCATTACTCAGTATAATACATATCAATAAATTTACCATCATTAATTATAATATTGTTGAAATCTACAGTTCCCTGCGTATAATGTACACAGTTGCAAATATCACCAAGAAGTTTCTAGTAACTTGTAACTAATAACTAGTAAATAATACCTAGTTATACTAAGTTCATAACTATACTAGTGCCTCCTTGATATCACACAGGACGTATGTGAACTATACTCCCTGTAAGTGTAAGGAGAACCTTGCTCTGCCCCCGAAATACTCCGCCTTTTTTCATCTCTCACATTATTATATGGTTATTTGGTTCCTAATAAATCCATTCAGAGAATCCAGTCTACCGATCCAGTGCCCCGAACAAAGTCACGCATGTCGTAGTTACTGTACTTCAATTCGTGTAACACGCACGTTGCGTACCCTCAAGCTCTCTATGTACTTTTATGGAGGACAAACTGCGACCTAACCTTCCTCCTGGTGGGTATTCATTTGTGAACTTGTTTATTAAGTTGTATATCCCGTTCCTTGAATATTCGTGAGTGTATAATAATAAGACCGTATACAGTTCATTATATCAAGGAGGTATTAGAAATCAAGCATTTGTTCGCGTTACTATCACCGCCTGAGATCCTACTACAGCCGAACTTGAGCTAAACCTGAGGTATTCGTTCGCGAACTTATACCAAAACTTGGATATCCATCATTGCGTGTATTTCAGTTTGTATATCCCGCATTTGTCTGTGTTATCATATCGCGACCTCTCTGCTCTCTAAGGGGGCCATACTGCGCTCCAACTTTATTCTCTGGTAACGTCATTTTAAATGCAACTTCTCAGTTCATCCAAATCGAGCAGGACTGTATCCGCGGCCTTACCTGGATATACCTTATTGTATCTACTGCATATATATAATTCCACTCAGCATTCTGCTTAGACCAGCGGACGGTATTCATACTTCTTTTAGTCTGGTAAGTAATTAGCAATAACAAACGTTAAAGGGATCTAGTAACTTTGTTGGCATGCGTAGACACTTATGAAAACACAGTTATGAATGTATTAATGTATTAATGTAATTAATGTTTTAATGTCAACATTCTGATTAGACCAGCGGACGGTATCCATGACCCCGGCACAACACTATAGGCGGGTAAATAAATGGCAAGCACAATGTTAAAGAGATCTAGTAACGTTGTTTGCATGCGCAGAAAGTTATGAATGTATGAATGTATGAATGTATTTTTGTTATTAATGTATTAAAGTCAACATTCAGACTAGACCAGCGGACGGTATTCATACTTCTATAGTCGGGAATAAATACAAACAAAGTTCATGTACGCTTTACTTGCTCTTGTTCTTGCTCTATGAAGTTAATTGTATATTGCCTGTTACATTAAGTATGATAATTTGTTTTGAATTGGCTAGTAAACAATTCCTAAAATACTTTTTGCATTCGTCCATGCATTAAACTATTCATTCATCCAGTTATTTATATAATCTATACTAAATAATGCTGAAACGACTGCTGTTCTAGCACCCAAAGACATATCCCTTCACTGTTGGCGATGTCAATGTCACTCATTAATGATTCGCCCAGATAGGACGTAGCACGCACACATGTATTGGAAGTGAGGTACAACAGAGAGCTGTACTTTCCAAAGAGGGCCAATTATCAAGACTTTTTCCCCCATGATCACCAACCTCGACTAAGTTTGAAGGGAGGTGTATTTGGGAGCTTGGACATCAACATGGGTGCAAATTATTGCCCTTTCATCCACCCCACCTAAGGTACCACTCTTCAAAGATTGGCCGAGATATGACGTATCAGATTTGTAAAGAAGAGAGGTAGCCTACATACGGGGTCAGCTATCATGACTATCGCCCTATTCCACTATCCCAGACTAATTCAAGGAGTGATATGTATTTTGGGAGCTTTGCGATCATATGGGTCAAATATTACCCCTTATTTCTATCCATACCTATTAAAGCTATACCCTGCCATGTCAATATAACTTATTCCTGATTCACCAAGATATGACGTATTGCACATGTAAAGAAGAGAGGTACAACTTACAGGGAGATATCATTTTCACAGAGGGCCAACTATAATTCATGACTGGTACCCCCATCACCAACCCCGACTAAGTTTGGAGGGAGATGTGTTTGAGAGCTTGAACATCATATGGGGTCAAATGTTACCCCTCCTTCTATCCCTACCTAAGCTACGTATACTATGACATGTCAATACCACTCATCCCTGATTCGCCAAGATATTACGTATCACACGTGTAAAGACGGGAGGTACAAACATGGCAACAGGGAGATATAATTTTCAAAGAGGGCCAACTATCATTCATGACTGTTACCTCTTTTACCAACCTCAAGTAAGGATTCAGGGAGATGAATTTGGGAGCTTGGGCATCCTATGGGGGTCATTAGTTATACCCCCTCTTCTATGCTATGCCATGACATGTCAATATCACTTATTCCCTATTCGCCAAGATGTGCCGTATCGCATATACATACGATGCCACTCCTGTTTCTCTCTGCTGGGAGGGATGTGAAACAGGGGTTACTATTTCCAAAGTTGGGGGAGGGGGCAATTAAGAGTAACCGACGTGTGACGTCACAGATGTTCATTACCATGGCTAATGATTATAAACGATGTCAGGCAAGCTGAGGTAGGTACATTGGAGGACTACATTTTCTAAGGGGGAGGGGGGCAACTACTTTTGCCGACTTCCACCATCCCCGAATAATTTTTGGAATGAGATGTATGTTGGAGCTTGAACATCGAATGGGTGCAAACTAATTGCCCATCCGGCATACACCACCCCTAAGCTACCAGAAGAACTCTTTCAAAAATTCGCCGAGATGTGACTTGTCAATATCGCTGAACCCTGATTCGCCAAGATACAATGTATCACACATGTATTGTATGTAAAAAGAACAGGGAGCTATACTTTCCAAAGATGGCCAATTATGATGGTCTATTACCCTGCCACTTCACCTACCCATGCTACCCCGACTAAGTTTGGAGGGAGATGCATTTGGGAGCTATTGGAGAAAACATTGGATACAACTATTGCGCTTTTATCCACCCCACCTATAAGCTACGTCACCTCACGACAAGGCATGTCACTATCACTCATCCAAGATTCGTAGAGATGTGCCGTACCACACATGTAAAGACATTGATACCAGCTAGGATCATGCGATCTAACGTGGGAAATAAAGATGGGTCAAAGGCGGAGGACAGGTAAAGAGGAGGGGGGGGGGGGGGGGTGGTAAGCTTAAATGAGTCCCCGTGACAACGGTTTTGAGTCTGGCACCACTAACTGCGGGCTGGCTTTGCTTGTAGTAAGTCATATTTATACAAGAAAACCCCGTTTATAATAATATTTAGCTAGGGTAGAGAGGTGCATGGTGGTTAGTAGGGAACTAAAATCCGTTTTATATGAAATTATTCATGTTTTCTCAACGAATGTTATGGCTTCCGGTCATGTAAATACTGTAGGTTCACAATGATCAATGATTAAAATGGCGTAAGAGAACCCATTCGCTGTGTAGTCTAACTACCATGTACATTTCACCCTGACACAACACACATCTTATTGAATCACTAATAGTGTGCTGAACCAAAAGGGGAACAGTATTAAAATACCACCCCCCCCCCCCCCCCCCCCCCAACACAAACCCGGTAGCTACAGCACTGACAGCTGACGCAAATCCTACAAACATTATTGAAGTTTGAAGTTTATTAACAACAACAGTATCTCAATTAATGCTTACATACTGTAAAACACATTTATACAAAAGTTAAGGTTGTTTCTAAAAGAAAACCAAAAGTTAGCACAAGTGCTAGTCGAGATTGGTTCTCTCTTTTCACTATATCGATAGTGTATCTCTATATTACAAAATAAGCATTATACTAGATCTTAAGATTATATTGTTTACATTCAAAATACAAACTAACTGCTAACATACAGATAATTTATTTGTTCATCAAATACATTGTGAGGGCCTTACGAAATGCACATCTTGTTTTTTGTTCTCTAATTTTCTGAGGTAAGCTATTCCAAAGCTTTGGTCCGACAAAAGAAATAGTAAATGTACCTTGTGTCGTCTTACAAATTGGCAAGGGTAGCATTGAATTTTCTTGTCCTCTTGTTTCATAAGTATGGTGTACAATCTTACAATAATCTAATAATGTGTGTGGTAAATTTCCGTCATACAAATCATATATACAAATGTTGAAACTGCCAGTTCATGCAAACCAAAAACATCTAATATCCCCAATTGTTTAAACAATGGTCCCGAGGATGTTCTCAATAATGAAAATGTAATAGCTCGCACAGCCATCTTCTGAGCCAAATAAATACAATTCAAGCGAGATTTATAAATGCTTCCCCATACCTCGATTCCATAGAGTATATGGGGCTGCGGCTGTATAAACGATTTATACAAGAGCACAATAATATACCGAGGAAAAAAATATCTCAATTTAAATAGCAAACCCACTTTTCTATGAACCCACTTATTTACAAAATCAATGTGATGTTTCCAAGACAATGTACTATCAATTTGAACTCCTACAAAAGATGCCACACTCACATCATTAATGTCTGTGTTCGACAGTCTAAGAACACCATTTACAGCAATTACCCGTCGCTTACTTTTAATAAACATATAATTAGTTTTCTTTAAGTTAATAGTAAGTTTATTAGCATCACAACATGTTTGAACTGCATTTAGTTGCTCATTAACCTCATTTACATAAATTTCATTTTGATTCTCATCAAACGTGTGAAAAATATTTGAATCGTCTGCAAACAATCTAAAGTTAAAATAGTTAGTACAACAAGGTAAATCATTAATATAAATTGAAAACAATGTAGGACCCAGAACTGACCCCTGCGGCACGCCGCACGTTATAGTCTTTCGGGTAGATGTGGCCTCCTTATAGCATAATGTCTGAGAACGATTCAAGAGATAATTAGCAAGCCATTCGAAAGCAATACCACGTATACCATAATGTGCCATCTTTTCCAGCAAAATATCATGATTTATAGTGTCAAACGCCTTTTGAAAATCTATTTTTATTTCTTCGTGGGGAAAATGTTCAGTTTATATCCTTGCCTTTGTATCTTATTAAAAGTGGGGTGAACAATTATGGTATATTTGCTTGAGGATATAATAGTAAAATATTGAAACATCATTATCGACATTTTCACTAACCATGCTTACAATAAAAATGAAGTTCTCTTTGGTTTGATACAAAATCTGTGTTTGTTCGCACCCCAATTTGTTTCTTTGTACACGACAAGTACGTCGATATATCCCGATATACGTACACTTCAACCATATTTCATTTACATCGGATATATAATACGTCATTAACTTAGCATTCCATTTCATTAGAAGAGCAATTAAATCAAGTATGCGGGACATTTAGCTGCCGTGCATGCGGTCTCGATATAGCATGCCTTTACCAACATGTCAACATCATTATGTGTAGCCTGAAATCAGTGCTTTATTGAAACGTGCTTAGATTAATCATATTTTGTTATAAGAAGTAGCTTGTAACATGTAAATTGCTTACGATTTTCCTTGGCCATAAACATGTATTTAAAGGGGTGGTTGAGTTTGGTATAGGGGGCGCTGCACAAAATAATTTGTTTGTGAGAGTGTAGCATTTGGAAGAGCATACCATTTTAAAGACAGAATAAACTTTATTTGAACAAAATCAGTTCAGAAGCGGCTAAAATATAAATAAATATATCCGATCGGAATCAATCTAATTATTATTTTAACAAAAACATCACAAGCATAATTTTGTATGAAAATGGTTTAAACCAATGCTTTTTAGGGAGTGCCCTCTTGTGTTTTAATGGCTCCTTTTTAAGTGATAACAAGCTTTTTACTTTTGTAATTTTCTATACTTTTCGAGCATGGTGGAGTTATAACTATTAGCTTGCAATGTTAGTATGCACTATGTAGGTTTTGGTTACTAAAGCTCTGTCTTACCAAATCTCTACTACCCCTTTCATGTTCCCCCAAAGCTCGATTCGACTATACTACATCCCCCAAATAGGTTCATGAAGAAAACTGGTTAAATGTACATTATTTTGATGAAGTGAAACGATAAGTGTGAAACACCTTTCAGTACAAACAAAGGCAAAAATAGATCAACGCATGTATCCAGCAAAGGGTGCGCATTAAGAACTTCCGTAGAACAGCAAATCAAAACAAGTTGTTCACTTTAGATTGGATGCTATATAAACTGTTGTTGTTGTTGTTGTTGATGATGTTGCACTACATACACATGATAATCAGTCCGGAAAGGCTATGAACATTTCTAAGCAATGAGCATGATGAGTATAACACCGATACCATTCCCTTATTTTCATTGTCAAACATGTCATTGGTTTATGCAAAAGTTAGAATGGTTGCGCTTCGTTATTCCGAAGGTTCGTTATTCCGAAGGTTCTTTTTTCCGAAGGCTCGTTATTCCGAGCACGCACATTTCGTATACCTGAGGGTTCGTTAATCCGAACATTTGTTGCATTATTCCGAAGGTGCCCGTTAGAATATTTCATGTGATCACGGGTTGGATCCAGATCGGATCCTTTGTTTGATCCAGATCAGCTTGACGGTGATTCATCTATGAGTGGTTTATGGCAAGTAAATACATCGTCGAGTTTATATCAATCTTAATATCATTTGTGTTGTTATTCAAACTATTATTTTAACTGCAGGTTTAAAGATACTTAGTCGCCATGGCTTACGTGTATTCTAACGCCCTCCACGTCAGCATAGCGCTTCTGGTCCTGGGTCTGATCCAGATCACTTTGGCTGTGAGCTGTGTGTTCGGATGCTTCGCCGGATATGAGTTCACGTACGCGTCACCCGGCTGGAGTGGATTGTGGGTAAGCATATTACAAGACGTTTCGACTGTTTACAGGAACCAAACGTCATGGCTTAAATTTAATCCAATACCCTCTATGTCAGCGTCATCACTTCTGATCCTGGGTTGATCCAGATCAATTTTGTGTTTGGATGCTATGCAGGATATGAGTTCGCATTCGCTTCCCCCGGCTGGACCGGATCATGGGTAAGCATATTACCACATCATTAACCTTACCATGCTTATCAACACATTTCAACTTACTGTTGGGGATGTTGGTTCCTTTTTAAAGGAACCAATCGTCATGGCGTACGTTTAATCCAGCGACCTTTGTATAAAGCCCTATGCAGACAGAGCCGACTCGACCCGATCCGACTGGTTTCAATCAGGCTAGAGTTGGGCCCGGTCGGTCGGATCCGATTCATCGTGTTGAATCGGCCCCAACTGGCATCCGACTGTCTCTCGACTGGCAAACTGTGTGTCGCGAGGCACTGAAAACTGAGCCGATCCGAATGAAAACCTGTCGAATCGGGTCGAGTCGGCTCTGTCTGCAGAGGGCTTTAATGTATCGCTATTGATCCTGGGTTTGATCCGGATCAGTATTGCCTTGAGCAGTGTGTTTTTCATTTATTTAATTATCTATTTATTGAAACATTAAAACAATACAATACAAATATAAATGTCTTCCGGTTATAACCCGTTACAGCCATGGCTCGTAAGAATGGGTATTCCCCTGAAAATGTAACATTTATATAACACATTGACATAATTACTCTACGACGCACAAATTTACAATTTAATCCTAACATAATCATAAATGTAGCTCTTAAGTGTATGTATGTAGGCATTATCATGCTAAGCCTTTGAGCACCTTCCCTGTTTTGAAAATACTATGATATTTTGAAAGAATCGATCAATATACCTATGTTTTACGTAAATGTATGTATTGTGAATAATTGATGTTTTCCTTATTGCATGTAACACAACACATTTCGTTATGGAAAATAAAATTAATTTGAACTTGAACTTGAACTTGAGCAACCACCCCTCCTGACCTTGGAAACTTTATTACGAGGTGTGAATATATTTAGTGCTGCTGTTATTGGAATCGATTCTCAACTGCAAACTGGTAAAGGGAACATGATTACAACATGTGATTACTGATTAGCATCGATCCGCTTCAAACGATTTGTTTTAGAACAATGAAATGTGTTTTTTTTCCAGACTAACATGAATGCATTGTAATTATGATATTGTTACACGTATCATCACTGGTCCCCGTTGCAGTAAGTGATACAATAATTATGAACTTATGTTTATTGTTGTATCATGTTAATGGTTTGTAATTATATGTAAACTGGCCGGAATTCGGTCGCTTGACCGCGATGGCAGTATCTTAATAAACCTTTAATAAATAAATAGATGAACGGTGTAAGTTATAATTAAGTCAGACAATTTGCGCGATTCAGCCAATCAGATTTGCTCATTTAGAACACATGAGTCCCGTTGCAGAAAGAATTACAATCGATTGCAAGTTACAATTCATTCTAAGTCCCAACATTTGCGCGTTCCAACCAATCAGATTTGCGCATTTAGAACACAGGATCTGACTTCCAATTAATTGTAACTTACAATCGATTGTATCTCTTTCTGCAACGGGGCCCATATCTGACTTCCAATTAAGTGTAACTTACACTCGATTGTATCTCTTTCTGCAACGTGGCCCATATCTGACTTCCAATTAATTGTAACTTACAATCGATTGTATCTCTTTCTGCAACGGGTCCCATATCTGACTTCATATTAATTGTAACTTACAATCGATTGTATCTCTTTATGCAACGGGACCCTGGTATAATAACCATAGGCGTACGGGGGGTGGGGGGGGGGGGCGTTGAGGGGTTACCCCCCCCCCCCCCTTTCACCCCCAAAATGACTGTTTTGGCGACCTCAAAAAGTGTAAAAGGCCGTGGTCTCGGCCTCGGAATGTCGAACATTATTTTGTGGTCTCGGCTTCGAAAATTGTCTGCGACTACCGCCCCCCCCCCCCCCACCCCCGCTAACAGAAATTTTCCCCCACCCCCCTTTCAAAAATCCTAAGTACGCCACTGATAATAACCGTTACGTTTTTCTACATTCTCCCAATAGGCGGTACTAACTGGTGTCTTCGGGCTCTGCATGGTGCGCACTTACAAGGAGGTCATGTTGGTACGTAATTTTAGAACGGCTAATGACCCGGAGTATTTCACTAAGATTTTAAGCTTAACTTAAAGGGATAGTTTAGTTTTGGTAAGACTGAACTTTAGTAGCCAAAACCTGCACAGTAACATTATAAACTAATCGTTATAACTCCACCATGCTCGAAAGGTATACAAAATTACAAACGACTATGTAAAAAGCCTGTTATCATTCAAAAAGAGCCATTAAAACACAAGAGGGCGCTTTTTAAAAAGGCACTGGTTTCAACCATTTTTCATACAAAATTATGCATGTGATGTGTTATTGATATAATGATTTAATAGCGAGATCATCAACAACTATTTAAAAAAAGCTTTTGAAAATTTTTGAAAAAGTGCAAGCATTTTTAAATTTTTTTCTAAAAATCATCTAATTATTTGGGCCCCAAATAATTATAAGATCAGATATTTTATTGATATTTCAGCCGTTTCTGGGTCGATTTTGACCAAATAAAGTTTATTCTGCCGTCAAAATTGCATGTTCTCTGAAATTCGACACTCAGTTTTTCATTACCTCACAAAAAAATTGTGATGTGCAGCGCCCTCTCTACCAAAACTAAACTACCCCTTTAAATTTAGGGTTGGACTTTAAGTTATGGAAAGTCATGTGCACAGACAAACAAAAACGTCGTTCTGTCTATAACTGACATTGAAAACTTTACGACCAGTTGCATAAATTCGAATGAAATGCATCTGATGTAAACATTTCTTCCGAGAAGTGCACAGCGGTAAAATGGCATGAAAAGACATTGTTATTTTGGTCTTGCAACCCCAAACTATACATGAAAATACTTCGCGATTTATTGGGGGAGAGTGGGAGGTTTTTGTTTATACTCTCTCTACGTGTCTAAACAATGCGACGCCATATATAGAGAATGTATCTATTATATTCCACGCACCCTCTTTAGATTTACAACTACATTTCCAAACCTCGTAATTTCCCCTGTGAGAATATTCGAAGAGATTAATTCCAAAAGGCGCTAAATCCACTTTTCATGAAAATTGATGCAATGAGTTAGTGAATATCACTTTGTATTTTCGCGCGTTACTGGACAATATAACATCTATTTAACGCAAAATGTTCACACATTACATATTACAGTTGACATATGAAGAGCTTGTTTGCAAAAGGGGTTAGATCCACTTTAGACCATTCCGAGAAAAATCAAGTTTTTTAATTTCTCCCATATTGCAATATCATTATGCAAAACAAATTTGTCCTGATATACTACCCTACCATGTGAATGTAAAACTGAGTACCGGTATGAAAAAAATCAGCCCATCTTCATATTTTTAAAAATTTTTTCCCAAAATTGAACTTTGTGGATCTAGCCCCTTTTGCAAACAAAAAATTCACATAACTAATCTTAATCAATCTATGGTGTGTGGGAAGGGGGGGGGGGGCATCACCAGCCCTCCCCCTCCCCCGCCTCTTCAACATGCAAACACACTGGAACACAAACCAAATTGAAAATTAGATTTATAGATTCTTACACTGGGGGGAAAATCCAACTACACAGCAGCTTATTAAAACATTTTTTTTTTTCGGGGAGGGGGTAGGGGGAGGGGGGTGGGCAGGATTTAAGGGAGGTGGGGCAGCCCTAGTCACCCACTATGAACATGTATGTGAGTTGGCTCATAACTGAAGTTTTTCTTTTCATTCTGATTACATTCCACCCATCAAAAGCAAAAAATAATGACAACTCACATGTCACCGACATTGCTCAACTGTGCGATATTTTGTTTGCAAAAGGGGTTAGATCCACTTTGTTTGCAAAAGGGGCTAGATCCACAAAGTTCTATTTTTGGGAACATTATTTTAAAAATATGAAGACAGGCTGACTTTTTCATTCTCAGTTTTAAATTCACATGGTAGGGTAGTATATCAGGACAAATTTGTTTTGCATAAACATATTGCAATATGGGAGAAATAAAAAAAATAAAAAATTCTCGGAATGGTCTAAAGTGGATCTAACCCCTTTTGCAAACAAACTGAAATGGATCTAACCCCTTTTGAAATGAAAGATTTTTCTTAGCCATTTTTTTCCTTTTTTGATGGGAATTTCAACTTTTCTTTGGTATAGAGCTACTACAAATCAATACATTAAGACAACAAAATCAAATTTGATGAAAAATGGATCCAACCCCTTTTGCAAATGAGCTCTTCATATATCAGATCACAACACAGTCATGTCACACATGTCAACAAAGTAATTATATTTGTCTTTTCATATTTGTCTTTTCTACAGGGGACCTGTTTCTTCGTAATGAGCGTGATCGCCCTCCTTACGACCACGGCGTGTCTGGTGATCGTTGCTGCCTTCGCCTGGCCGGCCGAGCACGAACTCGCATACGAGGCCCAAGCTGATGCAGTAAAGGCTGGGGAGGATGATACCAGGTATGTAATTGTATTAACCGCTTCAGGACTGGTTCTGATAATAATCGGGGTAGGGTCCATCTAATGTATGCATGTTAAAAGCTTCATCGTTATCATCATCATCTTCATCATCATCATCATCATCTTCATCGTCATCATTATCACCATCATCATCATTAGAATTATCATCATCATCATCATCATCACCATCATTATCTCCATCATCGTCATCCTCATCATTAGCATAATCATCATCATCATCATCATCATTATCATTATCATCATCATCATCATCCTCATCATCATCATCATCATCATCATCCTCATCATTATGGAAAGCCAGCTGTTAACCTTTAACAAACAAAATATATCGAAATGAACATAATGAATATAATATACATGCAAAGTAAATCAATGTTATACATGTATGCTTAATATACTTCTATCCTGTGAATTCATAGTATTAATAGTTTTATTTGTTGCAATATTTTATTGACAGATTGGATGCAACTGGTCTGGCAATCCATACGTGCGCCCTCTTCGTCGGGTTATGTTTATTCATCTCGACGAGCTATGCGACTTGGCTCAACTGCTGCTGCGAGAAAACCCCTGCGAAGAAGGTATGAAACACGACTCTCTAAAGGGTCGGTCACATTTACGTTAGTGGACGTAGTTGAACGTAGTGGACGCTAACGTAGTTAAACGTAGTTGAACGTAGTTGAACGTACCGGCATCCGTACCGAACCCTAGTTGTCCGTGAAGCTAGCTTGGTATTAAACTCGGGAGAGCCGTGATCTTCGATTTAATGTTTGGACATGTTCAAAAGAGCGGTACGTTAGAGGCATCCGTGATGCTACCGTCCACTAATGTAAAATGTGACTGGCCCTTTGAAGTGAACTTTCTATATGTTCCCCCAAAAGGTATTTTTGAGACTTCAATCGTATACCAATGTCATTTTAAGATTCTTGTAAATGACATGTCACATTTTCAGAAGCCTGCTTTACAATCATGGTAAATTATGGTTGATCGTGGTTTTAAAAATATTGATTATTTCCATTATTAGTGATACCCAAGCTATACTTATTCGACTATAAGTAAGTTTTGAGGATTTCGACAATGTTACTAAGTCCCTTTAAGTATATTTGGTTGCTAAAATGAGTCACTTGTATCATCTTGTTTAGTTCGGAGCCTCTTATATGTGATGCTAAATTTCCAGATACATGTATTATAAAAGTGTGTATAATAATTATGGGGAATGCTGATCACACAGAAAAACTATGGAGAAATCAAATTGAGTAACGTTACTTTGGAGTTATACATGGCTTTTACACTTTAAACATGATTCTCTCTAAATTACTCACCGTAACCATGGTAACTCAACGCCCTTCTCTCTGTCAACTAAAATTGCCATTTATTCCGCGTATTAAAGTTTTGTATTTATAAATGGTTTTAAAATGGTTTTAAATGTAAACAATGTGCAGTACAGCCTTTGGCTGCCGAGCATATTGGCCCGTATTCACAAAGGAGGTTTGTACAAACCATGGTTCAAACCGAAGTTTACATCTATGGAATGCCAATTGTAAACCGATGGAGAGAGAATGTGTACCATCAACATTGTTAACAAGTAAGGAATTTACATTCTCTCTCCATCAGTTTACAATTGGCATTCCATAGATGTAAACCTCGGTTTGAACCATGGTTTGTACGAATACGGGCCATTTTGTCTGAATAAACTTTCAGTATTCTGCTTGAATGAACATGTGAATGACCATTGTGTATTAAAATTATTTGCTTTATTCTTTGTTTTTGTCACTGCAGGGCTATGGCCTGGCCATAGAACCGGTTCGTGTTGCTCACGGGGAATCGCCAAATCGACACCAAAACACCACGGTGTAATTTATACACAGGATGGCCAAGCGTGCCTTGAAATTAAGTACAACGGGAAACTATTTTACATCTGCGTAGTATAGCTCCATTAAATTGTACATGTACAGTGCATAATGTCTGGTTCACACTTTACACCTGGAAGTCTACCAATCGACACCCAACACACCACCGTGTAATTTATACACAGGATGGCCCAAGCGTGCCTTGAAATTAAGTACAACGGGAAACTATTTTACATCTGCGTAGTATAGCTCCATTAAATTGTACATGTACAGTGCATAATGTCTGGTTTACACTTTGCACCTGGAAGTCTCCCAATCGACACCCAACACACCACCGTGTAATTTATACACAGGATGGCCAAGCGTGCCTTGAAATTAAGTACAACTGGAAACTACATCTGCATATTATATTTTGTCTGGTTTACATAAACATCAGCTTTTTTCGGTTCGGTGTAAAATTTACACCGGGATGTTTACCGAACGATACCAACACACCACTGTGTAAATTATACACATGGTGGCCAAGCGTGCCTTGAATTACAATACAAAGTAGAAACTACACCCTGCATTATCTGCACTAGGGTGTACAAGGTGAATATCCATCTGGTTTGCATTTTGGACATCGATTACGGTGTACTTTATGTGCCGTATGGACATGACAGTGGCGTAGCTATGGGGGGGGGGGGGGCACGGGGGGCCTGTGCCCCCCCCCCCCCCCAATAATTTTGAAAAAAAAATAGAAAACAAAAGGAGCCATTTTTTGAAAAAACAAAGAAATACATAAGGTGTGCCCCCCCCCCCCCCAATAATTTTGCGTGCCCCCCCCCCCCCCCCCAATCAGTCCGACCACGCTACGCCACTGGGACATGATGTACGTGCATTAACATCTACACGTGTATTTTCCTCTGTACATCATCACGCTATATCTTGCTCCAGGCATTCTAAGTTGGCTCAGATTGAATGCACCAAATTCAGTCTTGAACGCCAATTTCATCGAACGACTTCTGTTTTCACGAATTAAGTGTTTGCACAATTTGGCGAGAAAACCAATATTATTAACGGGAATTTTCCTCCATAGTTTGTACATCAAAGGATACAGCTTATGTTATGTCATGTAGCAATAAGTCCTATTTACTATCTTGCGTCGTAAATGTATATTTGTATCTGTATAAAACAATCAAACATTTGCAGCATAATTATTAGCAGTACTATTATTAGTTGCGTTATATTTTAAAGTGTAAATATTAATTTTGTGTATATTACTTCTGATAGAGGCACTGATGACAATATAATTTTCTCACATACATGTATTAAAGTGATCCAAAAAGTGTTATTTGGGAATTGAAACCCTAAGAATAATTGAATGGGAGTGTAATAGTTCCACAGAAAATGAAGACCTCAAGTGAAAAAGTGGAAATGTACTATTATTAGCACCTATTACACAGAAGGCACACGGTAAAATACTGAAGGGATGACAACAAAGTACACGGTAATATATTGTTTAGATGTTGTCACCTATCACCTGGGTGACGAGGTACTCAGTAAGGTACCGTCTGAGGGGTTAGGGTTAGGGTTAGGGTTAGGGTTAGGGTTAGGGATAGGCTCACTGTACAGATTATCCATCAGATTACAGAAGATGTCATTCCCTTCAGTATTTTACCGTGTGCCCTTTTTTTTTTTTACGGTGGTTTACTGTGTGCTTTTTGTGAATCGGGTGTTATTAGTTGCGTTATTTTGTAAAGTGTAAATATATGTGTATATTACTTCTGATAGGGGCACTGATGACAATATCATTTCTCCTATATTAAAGTGATCCAAAAAGTGTTATTTGGGAATTGAAACCCTAAGAATAAATGAATGGGAGTGTAATAGTTCCACAGAAAATGAAGACCTCAAGTGAACAAGTGGAAATTCGATTAGTGAACATTCGTTTTATTAACATGTTATTTCAAATAAATGTTTATTTCACCTAACCAGTGGTGTTGGAACAAGAAGGGGTAAGAGAGGGGGGTGTTTCACAAAGATCCTAAGTTGAACTTATCTCTAAGTTGGACTTATCCAGTATGGAAAGCAATTTGTAGCTATGGAATAAAATTAATTCAAAAGTATTTTAGACTTTTCAAGTTCAAGTTCAGTTTATTTCACATCACATTAAAATACATCAAAATATACATCAGAAATATATACAAAGGAAACAATATAGAAAAAACAGTATTCAAGAGTATATAGAAACATCTAAAAACATCTACACACAGCAATACAAGGACATGATAAAATAGTAATAATAATAAACCGTAGAGGATGTGAGGGAAAGGCAAAGGCCATTGGCCTGTCAAGGCCTTTCCCTTTTATAGCTACGACTTATTAAAATGAATATAAACATTAATTACAAAACAAACATAACACATAACAAGCAGGCATTTACATTATAGATCTATTGTAATGATGTACTATTCAATAATCCCTTAAACTTCCTTTTAAAATTACCAAGAGTTGGACACTGTTTCAATTCATCAGGCAAATCATTCCACACTATCGCACCTTGATAACTTATAATTGATCTAGAAAATTTATATTTACAAAACGGAGTATATATTTTATGTGAATTCCTTGTTTTATACACATTAATATCCCTATTATATTTAAAATATCCATTAAAGAGGGGAGGTAATAACTTTTTAAAATATGAATACATAAAACATGCAGTCTGCAATTTATTTATGTCATATACATTTAATATTTTCAATTTCAAAAATAACTTATGTGTATGTGCTAAATAATGTGATTTAGTAATCGCACGAACAGCCCTTTTCTGTAATAAAAACAGTCTATTCAATAAATAAAATGAGCAATTGCCCCAAACAATATTACAATAACTTAAATGTGATAAAACCATACTATTGTATATATTCACTAAAATTCGCAAAGGCAAAATATACTTCAAATTATTTAATACTCCAACTATTCTTGAAATCTTTAAAGAAATATAACTAATATGCTCATTCCAACTTAATTTTTCATCTATAAATACACCAAGAAATTTAGTACATTTTACTTGCTTTATTACAACCCCATTTAATTGAATATTTATCAAATCTTCATTAATATCTAAATTATGTGGTCTAAATATTATATAACATGTTTTACTATAATTAATTTGGAGTCTATTGGCTATAAACCATGATTGCACTTTATCCATTTCTACATTAATTACATCATTTAAATGTTCTTAATCTTTACCCGACACATATAGGCTAGTATCATCAGCAAACAAAAATATAGATAAAACATCACTTACATATTGCAAATCATTAACATAAAGCAAAAACAAAAGAGGTCCCAGGTTAGATCCCTGAGGTACACCAACAGAAATATTTTTATACTGTGAATTATGACCATCTATACATACATACTGTGTCCTATTACCTAAATTACTTTGAAACCATTTTAATGCGATACCTCTTATGCCATAAAAATTAAGTTTTTGTAATAAAATAGAATGATCAATACAATCAAATGCCTTTGACAAATCTAAAAAAAGTCCCATAACTGTTTCTTTTTGCTCAAACGCTTTGGCGAGTTTATCTGTAAAATCAATGAGGGCATGACTAGTACTGTATCCTTTTCTAAATCCAAATTGTTTACTATATAAAATATTGTGTTTATCAACAAAATATATCAATTTATTATATACAATTTTTTCTAAAATTTTACTAAAAATTGATAAAACAGAAACAGGTCTATAGTTATTCAATAAAGTTTTACTACCTCCTTTAAAAACTGGTATGACCTTTGCAATTTTTAATGCACTAGGAAAAACACCTTCCTCAAGGGAACAATTAAAAATATTACACAAAGGAGAAACAATTGCATCGATAGAACATTTCAAAACTTTAAGACTAATTCCATCAGACCCTGCTGATTTATTTACATCTAAATTTAAAACAATATTAATAATGTCTGATTTTAAAATTGGGCTAAAAAACAAAGAGTCCAAAAAATGTCCATGCAATTTCATGAATTTTACATGAAGAACATGTAATCTTCTTCATAATACAAAAATATGAATGGTTTGAAACAAACATTTATGCCATTTAAAATAGATACAAAATAAATAAATAAACAAAAAAAACTAATGACTTTCCATAATATTTAAGTCCAACTTAGAGATAAGTTCAACTTAGGATCTTTGTGAAACTATTCGTCCCCCCCCCCCCCCCCCCCCCCCGGTATTGGGACTGGTGTAGTAGACCCCTTCCTACTACCTTTTATAGTGTTCGCTTAATACACAACTGTCTGAATGACAATTTCGAACAATTGTTATACAACTTATGTGAAACAAATTAATTCAACAAGAGAATAATACTTATGAATACGTACACATTTCATGTTTCAACTTGACGCACTGTACGGGCTAGAGAATGACTCTGCAACTGTGAGTGATAGGTGCCTATATATTAAAGTACAACAGATAAAGGATATTAAAGCACAGATAACATTATCGTGTTCGTATGTTGTTATTTCCATTATATGTATTATGAATTGTGATGTAATATTATGCTAGAGATAATACACAATAAACTAATGTGAACAAAAACAAACTGTTAGTTTTCTAATAACTGTTTGTAGTTACAGTACATGTTTTTAATACATTTAAAGGGATAGTTGAGTTTTGGTATAGAGGGCGCAGCTACACAAAATAATGTTTTTGTGAGTAATGAACAACTGAGTGTCAAATTCGAAAGAGCATACAATTTAAATGACAGAATAAACTTTAATTGATCAAATTCGGTTCAGAAATGGCTGTACTATCCATAAACATAACCATTTGTAATAATTGTAGGGCCCCTCACTTATTCGATAATTTTGAACCAGCCGTTAAAAAAAACAAAAAATGCTTCCTTTTCAGAAATGTACAAAAGAGGATTTTAAACAGTTGCTGATTATCTCTCTATCTAATCACTATTCAACAAAACATTACATGCACCATATTTTATTTTAAAAGGTTCAAACCGATGAGCGTTTAAAGAGCACCCTCTTGAGATTTAACGGCTCTTTTTTTAATGACAACAGGCTTTTTACTTAGTAATGTAAGGGTGCATGTTTTGGTTACAAAAATTCAGTTTGACAAAAAATGTACTCTCTTTACCAGAACTCAACTATACTAACATTAATTTTACACACACCGTCCATCCGTCAGTTATGGGTATAAATGTTACATGAGGGCATCCAACCATTTTTCCAGAGGGATGGCGCTGGTGTTGTTTGCCTCACTACCCCGCCGATCTTGTCTTCGAGAAAACTAGATGTTTGTTTACCCAGCATACTCATGTGACCATGTTTTACCAACAAGTTGAAGGTTATGCCAAATTTACCTGCATGCCTTACCAAAATAGTTGATATTTGCGCACGTCAACTCTTTCTGGGATGGATTGCCGAGGGCACATTGAGGGTAATTATCCATATCATGCTTTGGCTTGTGGCTCTTATCTATTAGTATTTTCCGCATTGTTTTGCAAGTTTTGGTATAGAGGGCGCTACACAACATAATTTGTTGTGAGATAATGACAAACTGAGTGTCAAATTTGAAAGGGTATACCATTTTAATGGCAGAATAAACTTTATTTGATCAAAATCAGTTCAGAAATGGCTGAAATATCTATAAACACAACCATTTGTAGTAATTGTGGGGCCCCACAATTAATCAATAATGTTGAGCCAGCAGCCGTTAAACAAATTTGAAAAAAAGCTTCCTCATTTCGAAAAATTACAAAAGAGTATTATAAATAGTTGTTGATTATCTCTCTATCTAATAACTATTTCAACAAAACATCAAAATGCACAATATTTTATTTTAAATGGTTGAAACCAATGAGTTTTTAAAGAGCGCCCTCTTAAGTTTGAACGAATACAGGCTTTTTACTTAGTCATTTGTAATGTTTTATTCCTTTTGAACATGATGGAGTTATAAATGTTAGTTTGTTAACATACTGGTGCAGGTTTTGGTTACTAAATTCAGTTTTACCTAAACGGTACTCTCTTTACCAAAAACTCAACTATCCCTTTAAAAGATGTATTGCATTCTATGGTGCGCTTTCATGCAAGCCTTTCTGCAGTGATCCCCGGTACACATTGTACACTGTATATATTTGTTATCCTGTGAACAAACTGAAATTGAATTGAATAAATTCGTAATAAACGTACTAGTTACGATTCATTATTATACTCGATATGTTTTTGTGCTAGTTTGTGCTACAACTAAACACATTCGTGTTATTGATATTTATAGACAAACTACTCATTACATAATATGTAAATTGCATGCAAGCTTCTCTGGTGACCTCCCCAAGTCGGCCAGAAAAATCGTATGATATATATAAATAACTTTCCAGATATTTTTTTCAATTTAAAAACCCTTTTTTTATAATTTCAGAAGTGTGTAGGATTTATAAATACATATTTCTAAAATAATTATTGAATACAAGTCAGACCCTAACATTTATACCAATCAGATAAATTATTTTATGGATATTTTAGCCGTTTCTGAACTGATTTTGATCAAACACAGTTGATTATTGTGTGTTTTTTTAATGTTACCCTAAGTTGTTCATTACCTCACAAAATAATTTTTCTTGAAGCGCCCTTAAAACCCAAAATCGAACTCCCCATTTAAATACTAATACATGCAGTATTGCGGTTGCACCATGTGAGAGGGGTGGATTGGTGAGTCCTGAAAAGGACTAGGCCTATGGTAGTCCTAGAAAGGAATGTTGGTATTCTTTCTAGGAGAGTCCTAAAAAGAACTGTTGGTAGTCCTAGAAAGGACTGTTGGTAGTCCTAGAAAGGACTGTTTGGATAGTCCTGGAAAGGACTGTTGGTCATGTTGGTATTGCGAGGAGAGGGTGGATGGTAGGAGGGGCTCGACGTTTTGAATAGGTTGACTATCCATCTTCGTTTTAGGACTCTCCTAGAAAGAATACCAACAGTCCTTTCCAGGACTACCATAGTCCTTTTCAGGACTCACCAATCCACCCCTCTCACATGGTGCAACCGCAAACCACACGTATTACATGCAGTTAGTTTCCATATTATGCACAAGTGTTGATTATGATTTTTTTTTTCGAGAAACAACAGAATGATCAGGAAATGCAAATCTCCCTGGTGGATATTATTTTCATCATAATTATAATCATAGAGATAACATTCTATAAATATCATGCAAGCACAGATAGACGGATGAGGTATTATAATATATGCGCATCAGATTACGTTGTATTGTATATGAACAGCTAAGTTCCAAAAGGCCCTACGTCCACTTTTAGTAAACATTGAAATAACTTGACCAGTACCTTGATAAAATACGTGGCTATCTAGAAAGCCTAATTTTATGACAAATTACACAATCAAAATCAAAATATGGAATGTTGCATTGTCATATTCCCCAAGGCATGTGTACAAAGTTGGACGAAGAAACCTACTTTTCTCCAAAGTTGTAAGAGTGCATTTACCGCCTTTTGAAATTAACCTCTTTATAATATTAAAATAATCTTTTCCCCACAATGATGTCAAAAGTGTTCGCTCTATAGTATTGTTTGCACTTTGCAATGGTTCAGCAATTTTCGCAGTGCTTACTTTTCCAGGCGCCTTGAACCATTTATGAGGTCATGCAATTGAACCCAGTCCTATCAACCAGTCAGTCAGTGATTATTTGACTACCAGTGGCGTAGCGGTTAGGGCAGCCCCGTTAGAGGTTTGGGTTAGGGTTAGGGTTAGGTTTTGGGTGAGGGATCCAGTTCGGAGCTGGGAAAATGGGAGTTTCAGGCATAAGGTAGTAGACCAAAATGAGGTGTAGACCAAGCGAACATACCCCCCCCCGCCCCCACAATGATGTACCCCCCCCCCCCCCCCCCCCCCCCAATCTGGCTGGCCCCGCTACGCCACAGTGGACTTCGACCAGTCATAATATTTTCCAATTTTACGAGCTGCTATGCCCACACTGTGTGGTTGAAGTTCATAACTAGAAGCGGCTTGGTACGAACAGTCACGTCACGTTCACGTTAACGTCACGTGAACGGTTCTGTACCTTTTGTGAAACAGGTCACCCAAATCTACGAAGTGTAGGGTAAAGTGACCCAACAATTTGTCGTTTTCCATGCCGGTAAAACTCGAAGTGTCGCGTTAACCAAATCGTGACGTGAGCGTTTAATCAAGATTTTTTAAATTGCAAACGCTTGTTACTAAGACTAGACATACACGCTCAAAGAGATTTAAAAATGTCGACGAAAATGCCGATACCCCCTTATCAAATCTTTTCAATCATTATGTTTATAATATGTACGTGCATAATTCAGAGTAATCTGAGACGATAATATGCAGTTCTGTCATTTAGGTAATGTACAACCATACCACTTGCATTATTTGTCTTGTTATTGGAGTATTTCTAAAGACGTGTCGTGCGTGGATTTTGGCAAATGTTGATTTCCAGCTGAATTGCTACACGCAGCGGACAATTCAGTTCGCATACGCCTGAAGTTCCCGTGCTCGACGTCTGAGCGTACTGGCCCTTAACGGCGTTGTACGCATGCCTGTGAAAGTGAGTGAGTGAGTGAGTGAGTGATTGAGTTGCAGTGATCAATGAGTTTAAAAGTAATAAAACAATGATTTGATTAATAGTGTTTATTTATGGTTATTGAATCGAGTCAATCTATAAATCAGTCAATAAACAATCAATTAATCAGTCAATCATTATAATGAAACAATCACACCAACCAATCAATATTAAATAAATCAATTAATGTATTTGACATTCGAACTAGCTACTTGTAGGCAGTGGCGTACCCAGGATTTTTTCAAGGGGTGGGTGTAGGGGGGGGGGGGGGATATTTCGTCAGACAAATTGAAGTAAGCGGGGGGGAGTGTGGGTAGGGGGTGTCCGTAGAAAATGACCGCAGCCGAGGACGAGACCAGGACCGGTCACAAATTTCGAGGCCGAGACCAAGACATTTCTTGAATTATGTAAGGGGGTGGGGATGGGGGTAGGGGGTGTCCATCCCCCTGCCCCCAGGCCTGTGTACGGCTATAATTGGTATTTACAGTATAGGTAGGACGGGTTCGTTCACGATTAAATTTACCGAGAATTAGTCTCTTCTCAACGACAATTTACATTAATTTGTTTTACGCAAGCGCCAATTTACGTGAGCTTTCATGAATTGCATATAGTATATCTACAAACTGTTGGGTCACGTAACCCAACACTTCGTAGATTTGGGTGACCTGTTTCACAAAAGGTACAGAACCTTTACGTGACGTGACGTGAACGTGACGTGACTGTTCGTACCAAGCCCTAGAAGCAGTAGTTTACGTGAAATGGCGAAGTCAACCAGGGTAGCTGTGGTAAGTTACAGTATAAGAATGTATTAAACTTAAACTTAAACATGTATGCATATCAATGTCTATATCATGGAGATAACTACTAACTACTATTAATGGGCAATTTCATTGCTGCCTTCGCAATTTACATTGTCATGTTAGTCATGTTATTATTTGTTATGTGTTTTAATAACGAGGGTCGTGGGTCCGAGTCCCAACTGCGGCATGTGTGTCCTCCAGTCAGACACTAGATCCACACTTGCTGCTCTCAATTTGGCTGGAATGTGTTCCTTGAAATAATGATGATAATAATATGAACATTTATATAGCACAGCTAATATAAATATATCTACTGCGCTTGAATGCTTATTTAATTATTATAACCCAATATGTCATCAGGTACATTTCAAACCCACACAATGATATTGCGTACTTTCTCAACTCCCCGCGGAGCATACTACCCGAGCTGCCACTGATAATGGCGCTAATGCTAATTAACACCCGACCATGGTACCCATTTACACCTGGGTAGAGAGCAGCAATTGTTGATTAATTGTCTTGCTGAAGGACGAATGCTTGATGCGCCTTGGAGGCAGCTTGGCCACAGCAGCCAGAGTAATTGTAAAATATAACGTGCCTTGGAATACAACGTATATAATTTAGATTGATGTCGCATTATAAATGCTGATCTATTTTCAGTAGTATTGATTCACACAGGCATTGTATTGCGTGCGCACGATCATTCACAATTTCGCGAAAATGGGTGTTATTTTTGCAAGCGTTCGCGAACATAAGTTGGCGGAAATGGAAAAGGGTGCATGTGTCACGACGATGTTTACGGAGATATTAAAAAGGGGCACAACTTTCAAGACAACGTTAGCAACATTTCTAAATCGGCTACCTTTCCGTTTGGGGCAACAGTATTATGGTGTTAATTGGTGTAGATGAATTCTTTATACAGGTTATAAGGGGTACAAGTTGTAACTGTGTATACTGAATGCAAAAATAAGTGTTTTACTGTATATGCCGTTATATTATGTACCCGTTTTTGAACAAGTGGGGTATAATTTGCTGAAAGTGTTTTCGGAACGCCGCAAATAAGGGGTAATAAACGATTAGGTATGTGTTTACTTACACCTTACATTACTAGGGTATTATACGTTGTACAGTTTGTTGCTACTCGCTCCCTTCGCCCCCCCCCCCCCCCCCCCTCTCCAAAAACATAAAAAGGAAAAGAGTCTCCACCACTTTGCATGTTTATGGAAGAACATGAGATGTGTTTAGTGTTTAAAGGGATAGTTGAGTTTTTGTCAAACTTAATTTTAGTAACCAAAACCTGCACAATTGCGATTCAAAATAATATCTACAACTCCAACATGCTCGAAAGGTATACACAATTACAAACGACTAAGTAAACACCTTGTTATCATTCAAAAAGAGCAGTTACAACTCAAGAGGGCGCTCTCTAAACACTAATTGGTTTTAACCATTTTTCATAATTTTTCCAAATTGTGCAAGTGATGTTTTTTTGTAATAATGATTAAATAGAGATATAATCAACAACTATTTAAAAATCTATTCTGATTTTTTTCAAAGAAGTCTATGAGCATTTTTTGTCTGTCTTGTTTAAAGTCGAAATGTCCCCCGGCAGGGTGGACTTACCCCGTGTTCACACACACAAATTTCATCGTATAGCTAGTCGACAGCTGACTAGCTAGTCAGCTCTCGACTAGCTATACGATGGAAATTGTGGTTCAAAATTGCATTTTGTTCATACGATTTTGCTCTTTGGTCAATTTACCAATTTTAGCATTTAATAAAAAAAAAAACACGCTATTTGCATTCAATTTCGCCAACGGAATTCAAGGAAGGCGTTATTACGTAATCATGAATTTTCTGGCTTTAAATTGAAAAAATTACGAAATAGAAACACGTTTTAAATCGAATGCAAACAAAACAATTTCGAATGATTGTTATATGAATTCGAATGCTAACAAATGAATTTGAACTGCAAAATACAGCTGCGGTGAAAAAATCGGCGAAATTGAATGCACGCAAAATGAATTCGTGTGGCCAACTTACGAAACTGACCGAAACATCCTATATTATAGTCATGAAATGACATAAATTGGCCAAATATGACATGGTTTTTGCTCGACAAATATCGCAAGATTTTACCAGATATATTACACTATTTTACCCGTCAGGAATATAACATTGTTTGCCCGAACTTGAGGTGTTTTTTTTGGCACAAATATTGCCTAAATGTATCAACACGTTAGGGATGGAGAAGGGGAGAAGGGGGTGGGGGGGGGGGGGGGCGAGGATTGCAGTACCAGCCTTGTTACGTATGCCCATGGCGCAAAAAGAGATTGAATGGGTTATGTGATAAATTCGAAAAATTGGTGAAATGGGGGAAAGACAAAATTGCTCTCGACCTTGCCTATACCCGTTTGCATTAGTATTTTGTCAAGGCAAAACCCACGCGGTATATATTGAGCAGTGAAATCCTAATACACATTCTTTACAATTTGCGGTTTAATGAATGCGTGCACATACACAAAACAAATATCTTTCACTGCATGAACAGTTTTAATCATAATTGTGGGGACAACGTTAAAGGGATAGTTGAGTTCTTGTAGAGAGAGTACAGTTTTAGTCAAACTGAATTTTAGTATCCAAAATCTGCACCATTACATTACAAACTAATAGTCATAACTCCACCATGCTCAAAATGATTTTTTTTTAAATACAAACGACTAGTAAAAAGCCTTTTATCATTCAAAAAGAGCTGTTTAAACTAAAGAGGGCGCTTTCAAAAAACGCATTTGTTTAAACCATTTTAAATAAAATATTGTGTATGAGATGTTTTGTTGAAATAGTGATCAGATAGAGAGATAATCAACAACTATCTAAAAACCTCTTTTTTAAAATTTGTGAAAAGAGGAAGCATTTTAAAACGAATTTTAACGGCTGGTTCAAAATTATTGAATTCTTGTGGGGCTCCAGATTTATTACAAATGGTTATGTTTATGGATATTTTAGCCGTTTCTGAACCGATTTTGATCAAATAAAGTTTATTCTGCCATTATAATTGTATGCTCTTTCAAATTTGACACTCAGTGTTTCATTATCTTACAAAAAAGTTTTTTTGTGTAGCGCCCTCTCTACCAAAACTCAACTATCCCTTTAATGATCGACGTTTTAATAGTGTTCACTTCTATGAGAAGCGAATGATGCGTAGAACGGGTCAAAGATGTGTTGAAATGTTGATATGGTATAATTTTCTCCGTGGAGATTCCATTTGCGGTGAAACCAGTTAGTATGTCAGACATTCTGACAAATCGGGGCCCACTTTAAATTTGTCATTATGTTTTTGTTCAATTATTTGTGTCATATATTTGGGAGGGGCACGACGAGGGTTTTGGAAGTGTCCTAGATGCCATGTCGGCTATGGAGAAACAGTGGCTTTACTTACAATATTCTTAAATCGTTAAATAGGTAACCTGGATTAGGGGTTTAACTGAAAATGTGTATTAATCATAATATTTCACGTTAAACAGGTGACCGGAAGCAACAAAGGCATCGGTCTTGAGCTTGTTCGCTCATTATGCCGCCATTTTGGACAAGATGGCATCGTGTACCTGACTGCCAGAGATGAGGGGCGTGGCCTAGCTGCAGTAGCGCTCCTTCAGAAAGAGGGACTTTCCCCTAAGTTTCACATCCTTGACGTCACCAAGCAGTCGACCATTGACACGTTCCGTGATCACGTGATTGGGACTCACGGCGGGATCGACCTCCTCATCAACAACGCTGGAGTCCAACCGCTGGTGAGTACACAGTCCAATCTGTCTTAGTGGCCACCTGTCTTCATAACATCCACTCTGCCTATAGTGGCCATCAATAGTGTTCCGCTGTAGAGAAAATACAAAGCTATGGAACCTGTCTAGAGTGGTCACCTCACTCACCTGTCTACAGGGAGCACTTGTCTTCTTCATTATGCATGTGTGGTGACTACATATGGTTTAATTCGAATTCGAATTTGAGGTGAATGGGCAAATTAGCTCGCGAGCTGAGATGTCACATTTTAGAAATGTAAGTTAAAGGGTTTTGAAAGTGAACAAATCTAATCAACTTTCGTTCAAGAAAAGGAGATATGATTATGATTCTATCATAGTTGTAATTAAACCCAATTTATGATTCCGTTTCGAGAAAAAGGTATTCTATTTGTTCGACGATCAGAAGCATTTATTTTTCATAGAATATTGACCAATGTAGTAGTGATACCCGAAACAAGATTGCTTTGGCCAACCAAGGCAAATGCAAACTTAATACGTTAAAGTCATACCTGTAAAGTGTCCAAATCCACGAAAATTACTTGGAGCTTCCTCGTTTCTCTTCTACCGTGTTGTTTAGCTTATGGTAAGAGAAGAATAAAATAGGGTTTGATTTTTTCAAATGTCCCTTTAGTATGAAGATAATTATCATTGAAAATCATTATTTCTAAAGCGTTAATCAACGCAATTGAAAAAAGTACAATTGTCTCAGCTGAGAACGTCCGCATGCAGCACCCGTGAGAACATTCCGGAGATTGAACTTTGAGCCGAGCGAGTGCAAATTCCATGAATTATGTACTACGTGTGTAAAAATACACGGGTGCGAATATCTCAAACGGATCATTCATTACTGCGACAAAGTATGGCAGACCATCAGTATTCGGTGATTAAATATGAACTCAATATTCGTTTTTTTCACTAGGTAAACAGTGTTCGTTTTCTTTCAAACTTCACAAATCTTTCAATTGTATTTTACAATGATATTGATATAGGATTGAAGTCTCAAATGTCATTTTGTGCAATATCTGACAATTTACAGGTATCACTTTAAGTGTCTGTGACAAGTCATTCGTAGGGTGACTAAATTACAAATGCATGATCTTTGTTGATCTGTTATATACATCACATATCTTTTGACTATTTGATGTACATTTTTGTCATATTTTTATTATTATTTTTTCTCTGATTTTTATTCTACCTGCTAAGATCCATCATAAGACATCATAATACCATTCAACCATCAGTCAGCTAGATAAACATGAACAAAAGATATGTTCTCACCCACTGAGTACCTTATTACATTAGCATTGGATGTTTTCATTGAAACCCTTCTTTTCATGGTGAGTGGGCTTTGTCTAAAACATGCAATGCTATTGTGAACAGGTGGTCAGTTGAGAGGAAGTGACATACCAATGTCTTTTGTTCATCTAGCTGACTGATGGTTGAATGGTATTATGATGTCACAAAAGTCAATTGCTTCTGGACGTTTTTTTTTTAGGGGTGAAGCTTAGCAGGTAGAATAAAAGTAATAGAACAAATAGTATAACAAATATGACAAATATGTACATCAAATAGTCAACAGATATGTGATGTATTCATTATAACAGATCAACAAAAGTCAACATGCGTTTGTAATTTAGTCACCCTTTAAGGGTCAACTTGTTAAAGGGATAGTTGAGTTCTGGTAAGGAGAGTACAGTTTTGGTGAAACTGAATTTTAGTAACCAAAACCTGCATCATTACATTACAAACTAATAGTTATAACTAGAAAGGAACACAAAATTACAAATGACGTAGTAAAGATCATGTTATCATTCAAAAAGAGCCGTTAAAACGTAAGAGGGCGCTCTCTAAACACTAATCGGTTTCAACCATTTTGAATAAAATATTGTGCATGTGATGCTTTGTTGAAATAGTGATTAGATAGAGAAATAACCAACAACTATTTAAATACCTATTTTGTAACTTTTTGAAAAGAGGAAGCATTTTTTTGAATTTTTAACGGCTGTTTTCAAAATTCTCTAATAAACCTGGGGCCCCGGGTTTATTACAAATTGTTATATTTATGGATATTTCAGCCGTCTCTGAACCGATTTTGATCAAACAAAGATGATTTTATTATTTAAATATTATGCTCTTTCAAATTTTACACTCAGTTTTTCATTACCTCACAAAAAAAATAAGTAGTCTAGCGCCCTCTCTACCAAAACTCAACTATCCCTTTAAATCTTTACCCCTTTGCTGGACTCGCATTTATGTATGCATGTTGGTGTACTGTACATTTTGCGTTATCGCAAATTAGGTCTGCTGAGTATGCCATTAATTTATTCTCCTTTAATTCCGTCTAATAGATGTCGATCTCGAACCAGTACGAGCGCGGGGCCCCAGTGATGGAAGTCAACTATACAGGTGTTCTGCTAGTCTCAAGAGCGCTGATTCCTCTAGTCAGATCCCACGGGCGGTAAGTGATAACCCCCTTTTCCTTACTGGAAATAACGCAGTGTGCAAAACTGTGTTTACAAACTGCGGATCATAGTGTATTGTTTCGTCACATACTGATCACTATGTAATAATGTCAAGTCGGGTAACACCGCTTACGAAGGCTGTAGAAAACTGAACTACCCCTTTAACAGGTGACTGTGGCTGGTATAGGTTAGCTAACTTTTCTTTTAGCGAGCTGAGTGAGGACAACAACAGTTCGCCTAAATACCAAACATTAAATATTTTAAAACCGTTACGGGGACCGTGTTTTCACGCGAAATGTGGTATCTCGCCGGTATATGTTGGTGATCTGTTTAAGCCCTCTATTTAAATACGAAGTAGACAGGAAATTTAATAGATAAGATTTATTTAGATTTTTAAATCTAAACAAACGATACGATTACTAAATAGTTAACATCAATTGCAAACTATCTTGCAGAGTGGTGACTGTGGCTGGTACGTTTGCTAATACGGCTTTCCGGGAGCTGAGTGAGGACAACAAAAGGAGATTCCGTGAGGCTTCGTCTGAGGGAGATGTGGAAGCACTGGTGAACGACTTTCTACAGTAAGTGGTCTAAAGGGATTGTAGAGGGGGTGTTGCAAAAAGAGTCGTGACATGCGCATTAATGCGCACATCTGATTGGCTCAAAGACGCGCATTTTCTTACTTGCGATCGGGAACTTTGCGATTAATCGCAAAACGCAAAATGCAAAACGGTTACCCCAAGTTCTGCTTAAACTTGCTAGAAAGTTGTACGTCATCATTAAAAAACTAACAAGTATAACCCAAATATGTTTAAATGGGAGACTAATAACGGATAAGTTAGGATGTTGTTTTCTGTTAAAGGCATGCCTGTTAAGTGTCTAACTCCACGAAAAATACGTGGAGCTTCCTCGTTTCTCTTCTGCCGTGTTGTTTAGCTTATGGTAAGAGAAGAATAAAATAGGGTTAGATTTGTTCAAATGTCCCTTTAGTATGAAGATAATTATCATTGAAATCTTTTATTTGAAAAGCGTTGGCAACGCTTTTCAAATAAAGTAAAATTGTCGTAGCTGAACACGCCCGGCCAGCGCGCGTGGGAAACCTTCCCGACCCGACTGAACTTTGAGCCGAGCGCGCGCAAATTCCATGAATTCTGTACCGTCTGTAAACATAGACGGGTGCGGATATCGTCAAACGGATGATTATTACTGCCACAAATCTACGGCAGGCCATCAGTATTCGGTGATAAAATATGAACTCATTATTCGTTTTTTTTTCACTAGGTAAACAGTGTTCGTTTTCTTTCAAACTTTCACAAATCTTTCAATTGTATTTTACAATGATATTGATATAGGATTGAAGTCTCAAATGTCATTTTGTGCAATAACTGACACTTTACAGGTATCCCTTTAAAAGCCACCATAAACGCAAGAGTGTGCCCTTGTTTAGACACCTTCAAACGTATCATCTATTGTTATCAAACAATGTGAAGGTATGGTTTTATTAAAATAATGATTCATTCTAGAGGTCGTCAACAAACCGATGTTTCGGTTTTAACTCAACATAAACGACAGGTAGAGTTAAACGAAACGACTGCCGATATTAATGTCAATTGCATGCATGAATCTGTTAAAGCGTTCGTTGTTTCTCCTAATTTCGCAGAGCGATGAAAACTGACAACACCAAAGAAAGCGGATGGCCGGAAGAGGCAAGCGGAGTCTGCAAGCTTGCCGCCGTTACTCTTACACGGGTGCAGGCCGCAGACATTAGCAAGGATAAAAACAGACAAGATATACTCATTAATTCGGTGAGTCCACAAGAACCTTCAATCTCGATGTGCATTTGTATTTATGCCCGTAGTCGATGGGTTCGTTGGGTGCGTAAGCACCCCCCCCCCCCCCCCCCGAATTGAGAAAGGTCCACTTAGTATCGGTCTCGGCCAGTGATCCAGCGGGCAACGATCACTCTTGTTTGCCCCCCCCCCCCCCCCCCCCCCCATCCCCCTCTAAAACAACTTCTGGTAACTAGTGGTCTTGGTCTCGGCCTCAAACAATTTTCGCGACGGACAACCCGCCCCCTAGTCTTTTACAACTACACAATGATAAACTTGTACTTGTCATATACACTGATCATGATATGAAAAGGCTGCAGTATATAATGATATCTAGAATAGTAACGGTGGTTAAATAGTTTGAAGTTTGAAGTTTTATTAACAACAACAAAAAATACATCATCAAATACAAGGGAGACAAAATTATCAGAAATAATTACTGTAAGTACTTAACAAAACAAATTATTAATGTAAAAATAACAATGTCAGACGTGTATCTACCTAAACATTTTATAGATCAAAAATCAAGTTGTCGCTAAAAGAGAACCGAAAGTTAGCACAAGTGCTAGTCGAGATCGGTCCTCTCTTTTGTATAGTATAGACAGTATAAAATAACTTCAGTGTAAAATAATCTCAACTTAAAGAGCAAGCCCACTTTACTCCGTACACTCTTATTTACACATTCAATATGGTGTTTCCAAGTCAAAGTGCTATCAATTTGAACTCCTACAAAAATGCCACACTCACTTCACTTATCTCTGTATCAGACAGTCTAAGGACACTATTTACATTAATGATCTGCCTTTTACTTTTAATAAACATATAATTAGTTTTCTTTAAATTAATAGTGAGCTTATTAGCGTTACACCATTTTTGAACTTCGTTTAACTGCTCATTAACTTCATTTATATCAATTTCCGTTCGACTCGCATCATAAGTATGGAAAATATTTGAATCGTCAGCAAACAATCTAAAATTAAAATAGTTAGTAGAACGAGGTAAATCATTAATATAAATCAAAAACAATGTAGGACCAAGAACTGACCCCGCTCACACCGGGACCAGTCCTCCGGATTGCTAGACCGGTGCTGAGTCTGTATACTATTACTATACCAAACAGAACTCGACAGCCCTTGTGTTGGTTGTCCGTCGAAATGCTTTGTAATGCTAGTGATAGTCATCTCTGTAGTTTCTGTTTTGTTTAAACAAATTCAAACACGAACTATGATTATATTCTTCTTGGAAATAGATATTAGATATAAGATATTTTATCGCTGTTTTTTTTTTTACCAGTGCTGTCCCGGCTACGTTCTGACCGATATGACGGCCGCTTTGACGGCTGACTGTTTCGGCGGAGTGCGTTTAACAACCGTTGAGGGCGTCGACACTCCCCTTTATTTGGCGCTTCTTCCCCCGGGAACAAAAGAGCCACACGGACAATTTCTGCTGCGTCGTCAGGTCTACGACTTCATGAATACGGATATGTATATCCAACTGTAAAGGGTCGTTGTTTCACGATGGAACACATCGCAACACCTTCTCCTCGACACACAACAACCAGATGGACGTTTTTTTTTACTGACATTATCCATGATTACTGAGTCGAAATTTGTTTGAGCTCAGTTTTAACTCATCACTGCTCTCCTTTTGCAAGCCAGCATTTAGAAAGTGCGAGATTATGGTAATACTTAAAGGGATAGATGAGCTTTGGAAAAGAGAGTCAATTTTTTGTCAAACTGAATTTTAGTAACCAAAACCTGCACCATTACATTACAAACTAACAGTTATAACTCCACCGTGCTCGAAAGGAATTAACGCATTACAAACGACTCTAAAAAGCCTTCTATCATTCCAAAAGAGCCGTTAAAACTCAAGAGGGCACTCTCTCAAAACTCATTAGTTTCATCCATTTTAAATAAAATATTGTGCATGTGATATTTTGTTGTAATAGTGATTCGATAGAGACATAATCAACAACTATTTAAAAACCTCTTTTGAAAATTTTTGAATAGAGGAAATTCTGTAATAATTGTGGGGGCCCACATATATTACAAATGGTTATGTTTATGAATATTTCAGCCATTTGTGAACCGATTTTGATCAAATAAAGTTTATTCTGTCATTAAAATAGTATGCTCTTTCAAATTTTACACTCAGTTTTTCATTTCCTCACAAAAAAATATTTTGTGTAGCGCCCTCTATACCAAAACTGAAGTATCCCTTTGATAAATAACAATTTGTAACCAGCGCATGACACATAGCGTGATTAATCATGTCCCTGATATGCGCTATAAAGAACAACACTAATGACATACAAACAATATAACAGAATCCTACTGGGTTTTCAACATAAATACATATCAAATAAGTGTGGTTCGTCAAAGCAACCTTAAACTTATTAGTAAAATCAATGTTAGTTTTTTTCTTCAAAAGAACAAATCTGGAGCCCTATAAATACACAACCTACCTCAAGAAGAAGAAGAAGAAGAAGAAGAAGAAGAAGAAGAAGAAGAAGAAGAAGAAGAAGAAGAAGAAGAAGAAGAAGAAGAAGAAGAAGAAGAAGAAGAAGAAGAAGAAGAAGAAGAAGAAGAAGAAGAAGAAGAAGAAGAAGAAGAAGAAGAAGAAGAAGAAGAAGTAGAGGAGGAAGAAGAAGAATGCATATTGGCCACCTCATAGGATTTCCTAGTTACTGACAATTTACACTATGATTATTGTTATCGTTAACAAGAATTCGTTAAATGTCTGTATTATTTGACATGCTATTTGTTTATGTTTTACACGGTTACCATTACTATCATCGTTTTTATTACTGTATCTCTCTATTCCACAACGCTGTATAGTTGTATTTTGTATTTGATTTATTTAGCTAACTTTCTTCAACAACTATATTGTGTTCAATGTTATGTATTAGTAGTGACGTACTGAATATTCAATCTCGTTATAGTCGTGTAAATTTTTCACTTGCAATACATTTACACCCAATAAATAAAGAATACAATATTGCAAAGACTCCATCAATCTTGAATAAATAAACGGATGCACTGAAGTTTGCAAACATTTCATTGTGTATCAGATAAAAACGTGCAGTATATCTTTGAAGCTGTTCATCATCGTTTTTAAAGGAGTGATCTGGACACGTTGCATAAAATATTTGCAATTGTTGTAAATGGCCAATTACTATGGCAACAGCTGTAATGCTTCATGCTCATTGTGCTACGACAGCAATCCGAAACTTTTTATGAGATGTGGCCCTGGGCCCCATTTTATAAAACTGTCGTACATATTAATACCAAATTATTTTAACTACCATGGCCACAGCCAATCAGCATGAAGCATTATAGTTGTTGCCATGGTAGTTACAATAATGGGACAACAATTGGGAAGTTTTATTGAACTAGGCCCTGGGGGTGTTTCACAAAGATCCTAAGTTGAACTTAACTCTAAGTTAGACTTTAAAGATATGGAAAGCCGTGAGTATCTTTAAAAATAGTTTGTTAAAGTTCTTTTAAAAGGCATTAAATGTAGATTCAAATCATGGATAGATTATATTTTCAAGGAAATGTCATGTTCTTGATGTAAAATTTATAAAAAAGTAAAAAATACTTGCATTTTTTCTTTTGAATAGATTTAATTATTAGGCTACATATGGCTTATACCATAATTGTTAAGTCCAACTTAGAGATAAGTTCAACTTAGGGTCTTTGTGAAACACCCCAGGGTCTAGTGGTCAGAGGTCTGCTGCAGCAGCTGCTGCTCCTCGCACTAATCGGCCCGGGTTCGAATCTCGGGTGCGTCTATCGGATGGTGGCGATAATGGGCGGTCCCAGGACCCTAGACGTACATTATCGACATTGATTGAACGCGTCAATCAATGTTACGATACGCTTATCCGCACCTGGATTATACCACGCTGCATTACCTTATGTCGCTAACTGACAAACTTATTCCAAATTGGCTCCCAGCCATCATATCACTTAAAGGGGTAGTACAGATTTGGTAAGGCTGAACTTTAGTAACCAAACCTGGACAGTAACATTATAAACTATAGTTATATCCCCACCATGCTCGAAAGGTATACACAATTACAAACAACTAAGTAAAAAGCCCGTTATCATTCAAAAAGAGCCATTAAAACACAAGAGGGCGCTTTCTAAAAATGCATTGGTTTCAACCATTTTTCATACAAAATTATACTGTAATGTTTTATTGACACAATGATTAAATAGAGAGATCATCAACAACTATTTTAAAAACGCTTTTGAAAATATTTTAAAAGTGAAAGCATTTTTTAAGTTTTTGAAAAAACCATCTAATTATTTGGGCCCCAAATAATTATTAGATCAGATATATTTATTGATATTTTAGCCGTTTCTGGGTCGATTTTGACCAAATAAAGTTTGTTCTGCCATTAAAATTGAATGTTCTCTCAAATTCGACAGTTCGACAGTTTTTCATTACCTCACAAAAAATTGTGATGAGCAGCGCACTCTCTACCAAAACAAAACAACCCCTTTAACCCACAATGCTCATGAAGAAACGTGATTATGTTTGTTTGTTCCGCAAAACAGTAAGGTATATGTAATGTGTTGGTTTAAAGAACATCGATGCAAATCCGTGGATTCAAACTGCTTTGTTACAAAAGTATTAATTCAATTACAACATCACCGAAACATGGGCAATCAAAATATTTGCTGCAAATTTAGTAAATGATATTGAACCATTTCAGTATGATTTAAACATTGATTTCCAACATAAAGAAAACTGACTAGAAATAATTTAGATGAATGAAAACACATGGAAAATGAGCAATGAAAACAAAAGTTTTATCCGGGAATCGAACCCGAGATCTCTGGTTTGCCAGACCTGTGCTCTACCATTGAGCCACAAAGAACCTTGAAAGGGGGACGTTCCCATGAAACCCTTGTCATTGCTCATGTTGAGCCACAAAGAACCTTGAATGGGGGACGTTCCCATGAAACCCTTGTCATTGCTCATGTTCATTGATTAACATATTGGTTGAAATATTAGTACGCACATTACCCAACATAGTTCATGGCTTTTCAAATACAGAAAAGCCAACAATACGGCATCAATTAATTATAAATCAGATAATAATTCCATAAATTTTATAATAACTATAAATGTTGTATTATGTGAAATATGAAGAAACATAATGACTTCATGAAATAGATATCGTGAGTTCAGTGACGTCGGTAGGAGGAACTTCACTCAAATATCACGTTCCCGGTTTTTCCCCTTTTTGTTTGTTTTGAACATTACACAGTTGGTGACCTCTCGAGATCGTCACGACCGCAAAATGCTTTTCCACTTGTGGTATTCTACATTGGCGAAATGGGTAGGGAAAGGGTGCGAGACCGTACCGCCCCACCCCTTCTTGTGTCATTTGGACTATATAAAAGGGTTTACTAACCATGCTTAACATTAACATGCGCAGTAAAAAATACATTAATTATTTATTGTATAAAAGTCGATTCAATATTCGTAGATTTATACCAACGAATAAGAAACAATATCATAGATGCAATAGTGTTTACGCTTACAAACACACATCTGAGTTCTGCCCCAGCACTCCCGGGGGCTCCGCCACTGACCCCAACCCCTCCCTCACCCCACGTAGGCCCTATTTATGTCGGACCCTGGCACTCGACCAGTTAAAGGGATCTAGCAGCATTGACCAAATTCTCAAATCTTACTTGGAGTTGGAACTATAGCAGTTCTCTCACACCTCTTGTATTTTTATAACAATAAAATCATGGACAGAGTTCGGTTTTTCGAATTTCCCCGGCTTTCTTTAAAAAGATATTTACGATTAAAGTGTTCAGATAGTCGTAGCCGTGTATAAAAAGGCCAGTGAAATACGTTAGTGAATATTACTTTGAATGGGCAAGTTAAAGTACATAAATGGTCTAACTTGGTTGCCCAGTTGCCGATAGGGCAGCTAAAGTGATCAAATACGAGTGCAAAAATGTAATTCCTAATGTTTAAATCTCATCTAGAAGTAACAGGGCAAGTACACTTTCTGTACGGCAAGTAAGGTATAATTTATAATTTTACTATTATGAGTAGGGCAGTAGAGGAAAGGTTAGTGTGGCGGCTGAAACAAATCATAAAAATCACTCTTAGGTTGAAAGAAATCATACAAATCGCTCTCAGGTTTTAAAAATCATCAAAGTCAAATAAAATCATAACAATCAATACAAAATCATGAAAATCATAAGAATTTAAATAAAGAAATTGATTTGTGTTTAGTACTTGTTTGAAATCATGATTTCCCCAACCCTGGGCTTAGAGCTATTGAATTGAGCTCGTTATTATGGTTTCAATTACCCAAGCATTTTAAAGAAATCAATGATTAGCATATTTTGCTGTTCCATCTCTGTCCTTTCTTTCAATAGTTGTAATGCACTGTATAGTCTATGGGGGGAAAATTATTGAATCACAAACATATTCAATGCATTTTGAAAAAAAATAAACAAATCTGATTTAGATTTTTAAAAATCGCGATTTAAATCGAATAAATCGATTTGTTTGATTTATTTTTTTAAATCACGATATGTTTCCAACATTGTTAAAGGCCTAGCGGGTTCCCGAAGCCAACAGGTTTAATCAAACCTACGATTTGCAAATGCATCTCCTATCAATGGGATACACTCATCTTCACCGTTTTTCAAATTATGACCATTATAGCTCCTGAGGCCTCAGTCTGTACCCTAGGCCAGTCCAGCCCATCTGGTTCCAGATGTGTGGACCATACTTTGTACCACAACCCCACACCGGCCATCCCCCCCCCCCCCATTCCCCTCCCCCGAACATCAAATTGTGGGCACGCCGATGGCATGACTGAAAGCCATATGAATATCGGATTTGGAAAAAAACTCAGCTTATGTGGCGGATATCCTGTAGAGCGTAGTAAATATTTGTAAATGAAATTAAAGGACAATGAAACCAACCAAACTGTTGTTTTTATAATACTCTAAGAAATTGGGAGAAATAGTCTATGACAGTGACAGCTTACGAGCCGTAATTGGGCAATAAACAAGCACATATCATGGCTCTATGAAATGAAATGTCCATTTATTTGTATTGGGGCTCAAATGAGCAAGAACCATGATAAATGTATGTCCAATTTTGGTAAGTTTTCTTCATAGTGACATTTTCCATTCCCCAAACTCATTATGTTGTGTATGAAATATAAATGTATTTTACAAAACATACCTGGAACGCAATCGGTGGGTAAACACATATATTTTGAGAACGTTGAAAAAAAATGGAAGTGTGTGTAAAAACCGTATACATTAGAGAGTTGTCCACAATTCGTCGGGGTATCTTTGTCCTTTAAAGGGATAGTCGAGTTTTGGTATAGAGGGCGCTAGACAAAATAATTTGTTTGAGAGATAATGAAAAGGTTAGTGTCAAATTTTAAAGAGCATACAATTTTAGTGACACAATAAACTTTATTAATCAAAATCGGTTCAGAAACGGCTGAAATATCCATTTTATAACCACTTGTAATAATTGTGGATTCCTACAATAATTCGATAATTTTGATCGAGCCGTTAAACAAATTTACAAAATAGGTTTTTAAATAAATGTTGATTATCTCTCTATAAAATGGTTTAAAACCAATGATTTTTTTTAAAGCGCCCTCTTGAGTATTATTGTCTCTTTCTGAATGATAAAAGGCTTTTTACTGAGTCGTTTGTAATTTTGTATTCATTTCGAGCATGGTGGAGTTATAACTATTAGTTTGTAATGTAATGGTGCAGGTTTTGGTTAATAAAATTAACTCTACTTTCTTTACCAAAACTGAACTATCCCTCTAAGTCTTGCATTAATGTTATTCAACCTGCGTAATGTTTTGATAACATAAACGGACTTGAACAAGTTGGTCAAAATTGGGGAAATACCGCTTTGTGATTTTGAGTGAAATTCTGTCCCTCTTCTAAAATGAACGGATACTTTTGCACACGTACGCTCATTCCATCAACAAAGAAAACAGAAATCAAATATCTGAACAATTTTTAAAGTTATATGTCAATGATCGGTTGTAAAATGTTCGTAATTTTCCCGTTGTGTACGCATTCTTAGAAAACGATATCACCACATTGTTCCTCATGGACCCTTGCCAAAGGAATCAACGGAATACTAAGATGAGTGAAAGTATAAATACTGCTTCACTTTCGCCAACGAGCCATGATCACCGATCACCTGAGCTTGGTACCAGCACCTGTACGACCAAGTCGTTCTTAATTATCGACCACGTCGTCTTCTTTGATCACCCCGTCCTCACCGGTCGACTGTAGCCCTACAGGTTGCCTCTTCCTTACCTGGTTCAAGTAGTTTGTAGATAGTTCGATACAGTTCAGCATCAACTGTAGGTAAGTTCCATACAGCGACCGTTCCCATATAAATTGTATAAAGAAAACTTGTATAATTATGTTTATGTTCTGTCTTATTGATATATTTATCATGTTTATATAATACATGTATATTCATTTCGTTTTGTCGTTAAAAGGGAAGCCCCATAATTCAGATACGGTAGCACTGTTTTCCCAGGGGCCCTTGGTCGCTTGTAAATATGTGTACGGGCTTTGATTGTTACATTACATCTCGAGAACAAAAACAGTTGTTGCATGTAATAATAGCACCAACCCAAAATACCCATCTAAATACTAACTTTTGCATCCTACAAACAGGTGATTTTGTTCGACGCACGGAAAGCAAATCTACCTATACATGATGGCGCGTTACATCGTGATCGTCCTAGCTGTCATCGCCCTCGCCGTGGAGCTGGGTTCCTGCAATAGCATCTGCTCTAGTGAAGAAGAAGGTGGTGGTATAGGCCCTGTTATTCATCCCAGAGTCGAAAACAGAGGCCCCGTTTTCTATCCCAAAGTCAATAGGGGGAGCGTAGGAGTTGGCGTTAGAATTCCGTAAGTCGACAAGAATTTGTTTTTCCAAAGTTTCCTTTACATGTTTTGTTTTACTGGTTTATATGCTATAGAGATATCAAGAACAATTTTAAAACCATTTTGGTAATATATATTTTGATAAATGTGTAGGATTTTTCAATATAAATTGTTCGTAAATCATTAAATAAATGTTGGTCCCCAACATTTATATTACGGATATTCTTATGGATATTTCAGCTGCTTCTGAATCGATGTTGATCAAACAAAATTGATTCTGTTCAACATGATGTGCTCTTTCAAATGTTACACTTGTATAAGTTTTTCATACCTCACACAACAAATTTTTCTCGAAGCGCCCGCTTAACCAAACAAAATTGATCTATTTATTGAACACTTTCTGTTTCGCTCTTTCGGTTTTGCTCATAATTAAATTCGCTCGTGATTTCTTTCACTCGGACTTTTATTATGAAAACCTCACATTTCTATGGCGGAACGTCGTTAAATTAATGTGTGAGGTAGATGGAAACTGAGTGTAGGACTAAGAGTAAACTATTCGTTTTTAACAATAACGTGACGATAAGTGTTAGATAATACAATTTAAGTTTCACCTGAACTGTACTATCCCTTCAAAGTCACAGTAATGTACTATAATGTTGTAATTTCATCAGAGTCAATGATCGAGTGGATGTGGATGTCTCGGGTGGACTTGATATTCCCAGCGGCAACCCACGAGTCGGTGTTGGCGTCACCATCCGGTGAGTTCAAAGCAATAGATCGTAGTGTAAACCTAAAGGCTGCAATTTTTGTGAGCAAAATAATGCGTTAGGCATGATAGAAATGATGTTTCGCGCATTAAAGGGAGTGTCCGCCTTTTCCTAGCCAACTTTCAAAAGTTGCGAGGTTATTGTCTTATATGAAAGAAAATGTCATTTAACAGCTTGCCTGAAAAAATTAGAGCTTGAAAATTCTTTTTCGTGGAGTTATAGACCTTTAAAAAAAATATACGTCGCCATGGTCACGACGACGTTTAATATGCATAATTTCGCACACGATAGCTGCCTTCGCAATGCGGGGAACACCCGCTGATGTGTGTGACCCATACGTGACCCGCGCACAGATTGTGATCAACCAACGGTGTAAGCGAATACTAAACGAAATAACTAAGACTCGCTAAAAACTGACTACATGTTATTGTTTATTCTTCATTTTTGGGACCTTTTTCGTGACATACCTTAACAAATGTCGGCTTCACAATACCTTTTCAAGAATAAGTACAATATTGTTGAAATATTACACTAAATCAGTAAAACGCACTTATAGGCCGATATATTATAGTTCGATGAAGGGATGATTTCTACACATTGGTTTTACATTTGTAGAAATCAAATTACTGGGTTGTTCGATCTGAAATTATTTGTGTATGTTACATTCATCCTCATCCGTCTACTGGAAACTTCAGACGATTTGTAAAAGGTGGACACTCCCTTTTAAGGGATCTAGTAACATTATCCAAATACATACATCTCACTCAGAACTCTAGTGGTTCTCTCATACATTCTTGTATTCCTATTACCAATATAAACATGGAACAGGTTTCGGATGTTTTCGGATTTCCATTTCGCTAAAAATACAATATGATTGAAGTGTTGATATATTTATATATCTATTGGAAAATTAATAAATATGTCAGTGCAATGAGTTAGCAAAAATCTCTTTGCATTTTCGCTCAATACTCGGCCATATAACATCCATTTAAAGGGATCTATTAACTTTGTTGACATGTGCAAAAAGTGATGAATGGTTGATGCAATGTATATTGTTGTTATCTCATATGTCCACAGGGTATTGTGTGAAAATTTCAAGTCAAATGGACATTGCATGCCCAAGTAATGAGCGAAAATGCAAAGTGATAGTCACAAACTCACTGCACTCACTTTGTACACAGTAAGAAAAACTCCATCGGAGTTTTTCTTATCTGAATACTTCGATCGTACATATCTTTGTAACGAAAGGGAAATTTGAAAAACCGAAACCTGTCGCATGATTTTATCGGTAATACGAATACAACAAGGTATGAGGGAACCGCTCGAATTACATTTTTATTCTGAGGATTTGGACAATGTTACTAAGTCCCTTTAAAGGCCCAGTCCCATACTGACGATTTTCACTGCGAATCGCAACGATTTGACGTTCGTCGAGAAAATTGCTTAGGTCGTGTTGCATCGTATTACATCGTATCGGTTCTTCCCCAAAACGATGAGCTTAGATCTGTAATTGATACCCATTTAACTGGTGGGATGATCTATTCATTCATCCCCCTGATGAATAGGTATTACGTAAGTGGACTACGTCCATGCCCATAAACGTGGCTAAATCGAGTCGATTCGTTCTAGTAAATCGTTGCGAGTCGCTGCGAGTCACCGTGAAAATCGTCAGTATGGGACTGGGACGTAAAATTATCACACATTACTCAATGGAGTTATCAGATCACAACAATACACATTTTTATAAATTATTAATCACGTTTGCACATGCCAACAGAGGTACTAGATCATTTTAAAGTAAACAAATTGTACTGGGAAAAGTTTGGTAGCACCATGTTGCAGTTCTAAAAGGAACCGATTCCTTTTGATTTATATCATATACTTCTAGTCAGTTTCCTTATGTTTGAAATAAAGAATTATATTCTCAGGCTTTCTCTCTCTCTCTCTCTTATCTCTCACTGTTTTATTAGTTATCCTCATAGCTCATTTTTTGCAAAATAATAAACTTTTTTTTATTTATCTATTCCCTTATCTCTCTTCCAACCATGATTGTCAACAGTTGTATTATAAGTTCGACATGATGCTACTGGAAACTTCACCTAGTACACCATGAACACTATCGTAATCGGTTTAACACATTTTTAGTCGTATGTATCAAAATGTTCAAGTGCATACATGTATCTCAAATTAACCAGAAATTGTCAAATGTAATGTGTTTACAGCAAAACTCTGTAAATGTTAACTTACACATCGTCTCATCAGAAATCGACATCAATTCCCTTGCCATGATGTAAAGCATTTGGGTTTTTAGAGCTGTCAAAATATGTAGAGGATTACAAAGTATACCTTTCTCACACAAAAAAAAGGTTTTATTCAGCGCACATTGAAAGTGTATTGATGGTTTGACCTAAATGGGTTGAGTGAAGGTGCACACACGTTGGGGGCCTTTAATAATGGGGGTCCAGTGGGCCGGAACCACCGGAAGCTTTTTGATCAATTCACATTTAGAACTAGTATTATGTGTAATAAAGTGGTATATAAAGTGAATATATTCTTAGCTTATTTTTTTTTTAGGGCATAGCAAAGAAAAATTAACAAAACTATTGGTGACAAAAAGGCTACTATAATATAATTTACTGCGCCTAACTAATGCCGTTTCCTTCATGTGTGTATGAGATAGTAGCATTGGACAACACATTCTGAAAATACAATTCATGTAAGGCAAATAAAACTTGCACGTGGAATTGCTACTACTTTTGTTAAGGTTGATTATTGTTATAATAATTATGTTTTCCCCAGTGGCATTTGAACCGCAGATTTGATTCTTCAACTATGGAATTATTTGGGGCAAAACAATATTCCCCCCCCCCCCTCCAATATTTTAATTGGGGGAGGGGGGCCATTACCCCCCGTGTGAAGTGCAATTCAATACAGCAGAAAAAGCATAAGAAATACATTCATGTTTCAGAAATCATGATATATTATACGAAAATAACGAAACAACTGCCATATGGGTATGATGAATGCCGCTTAAAGGGGTCTAGTAACATTGTCACAATCCTCAAAACTTATTTGGAACTGAAGCGGTTCTCACATTCCTCATTGTAATCGTATTACCAATAGAAGCATGGAACAGTTTTCGGTTTTCCAAATCGTTATATGCCGTCTGTCTTTCCGTCTGTCTGTCCGTCTGTCTGTCTGTCCGTCTGTCTGTTTGTCTGATGCACGGTACGCGAACCCTCAAACATTCAAAGCACATATAACATCTACGTTTACATAAAGGAGCACTGCGGGCTACCACGGAGTAGCTATGAGCATCTAGTCACCACTTACGCATTATTTTGTCGTTCACGTGTAGGTTTGGCAGACGTCGACGGAGCACGGACAGCGCTTTCCTGGACGAGGAGACAAGCCGCCGCGTGTTGTTCAGCCTATTTGACCTGAACAAGGATGGCAAGATTGATGTCGTAGACTGGTCGACAGAGGGCGGTAAAGTTGTTTCTTTCTCCGATCTGATTTTGGCTCATGATATGGATGGTAAGTTAATTGAAGAACTTAATTTTCATTCTTTCCCATTTCCAAATTACATATTGTTTTCATTAACACATTCTAATCGTTACACATCATTTCCTCCTTTTGCAAGCCTAAAAAAAGTTCACAGTTTGTTATTTTACATGAGAGAAAACAAAAGTATAATGGAATTTAATTGTATTTCATTTAGAACTCGAAATAATAACGGTCTGTATAAGATCATTCATCCTTAACATGATTACATTTTCGTTTAAGTTACTAATCAGCTAGCCTTTTAGCAAGGCTTCGTGTATCAAGCTGCAAGCAATGGCTGCGCTGCATGCAGGATCAGGAACGACTGAACGCGTGATGGAGACTATCTGGCAAGTGGTGAAGTCAGGCGCGATGTCTCGGCAAATGATTGTGCAGGGTAGTCGCGCTGTCCAGTCGTTCCTGCATAATGCATACAATACCGTGCATTCAACTCAGCTCAGACGAGACAGGCCTTGTCAAGAGGCTACTAATCAGCACGATCTATTTTATAATAGTTTGGTCGCGTGCTAAATTTTCCTTATATTCCTGCGTAGTGTCCATGCCAACAAAATCTTCATGAAAATGATAATTTATTTTGTGTTAAAAATAAATTACTAAAAGTCTAAATGGGGTTCTGGTAATCTTATTCTAATATAACTTATTCAGGCGAAAATACATTTAATATTATCAAGTCCTAGAAAACGTAGACAACACGTCATGGGGTGACAATAACATACACCTTATGTAATTGAAATCCTTCGAAAGTTAAAAGGCAAGGTAACTCCTTCAAAATAAAAGTCTTTTAATTTTAAGAGAGCAGTAAAATAATATCAGAGACTGCAAGGCTTCATATTTGTCATATTATTTTGAATTACGTGCTACAATATTAAGTTTGCCGACACCCTGCCTCTTTTTAATCGACAGCCCTATTTCTTTGCCTGTTGTCATAGTATCTTGTATACAAATTATGTGTTCATGTCTACTTAGTATTAGCGTGTTCTATCTTTCTTTTTTATATGCAAGTATTCTTTGTATCCATTGATAAAATATAAAAATGCTTTTGTTAAATTTTTCATGGACCTGGATTATTGTATCTTCTTTGATTTGATCAAATAAAGATGACTTATATATAAATAGTATTATTATTTATATCATCCTGATTGCCTCGACAGGAGATGAGAAGTTGTCATTCGATGAGTTCCTCCTGGTCCCAGTCCTGCCAGATCTAGGACTAGACTTGGATCTGAGCCCTGATGACGGCTCTCAAGGCACTGGAGATGTTCCTACTCCTAGTCTTGCACTAGACTAGAGTTCAATAGGCCTGAGATCTGGGACTAAGTCTGGGTCTTGGACGTGTTGACGTCACCCACGATGGCGATGGTCCTGATGATTCCTAGTCCTAAGAAAGACCAGGGCATGCTTAATATAGGGTTATACTTTAATCACGAGACAAACCTTTGTGTTGTATTCGGTAATATCATTGTTATAAGTTACATAGTAAACAAATATAATATAGAAATATTATTTAAATGGTTGGTGATAAAAGCGGGGGCGTTTTCCAATACTGTCATTGGGCTTTAAGACTTATATATATACAGGGTGGCCCAGAAAGGATGCAACACCTACGATCGTTAATTTCATCAACACCATCGACCAGATGTCATTGTTGTTTGTTTGATTGGGTAGAACATTCTTTTTCCAACAACATGATACCATGTGCATTGATTTTGGGTAAGGCGTTTGGATCCTAGGGCCATATTTCTGAGGCAATGTCGTTTTCTAAATTTGCTACTTTTTCGTCTCCAACGATCCTCTGAACACTGAGATATTCTCGCCCCACGGCCTGCCATAGAATTAGCTGTACAGAAGAACCGCATGACTGCGCTCCCTTTGTAAGGAAGACAATGTGAGCCATTCTTATGTACAGCTAATTATACGGCAGGCCGTGGGGCGAGAATGTCTCAGTGTTCCGAGGATCGCTGGAGACGAAAAAGTCGCAAATTTAGGAAACGACATTGCCTCAGAAAAATGGCCCTATGATCCAATCGCCTTACCCATAATCAATGCTCATGGTATCATTTTGTTGGAAAAAGAATGTTCTACCTAATCAAACAAAAAACAATGACATTTGGTCGATGGTGTTGATGAAATTAACGATCGTAGGTGTTGCATCCTTTCTGGGCCACCCTGTATAGTGGCAATATTTTCTTATTTTGTATATAGTCAATATAGAGAAACGTAACAATTATTCAAGTTTACTCAATAGCCAGAAATAATAGTGATACTCGTGAACAAGTCATAATCGCACCATTCCAATCACATAACTCGCAATTTAATTTGATTTATTTCCTGAACTCGAAATAACGTCCTTCACGATACAGCTGTTTGCCCTTGTTAATCATGTTATTAGATTATTTGCAACACATTGTGAGATTTTCATCGCCAAATTGCGCTAAAAGAGTGACCACTACCGTATTATGAAGAATTGTAGTTTGTTAAGAATATTTCAAAACTTTGTATATTTACTATAAAAAAAAAAATCTTTTCACGTGATTCTACTTGCAAGTTAAAACCGTTTTTTGCAGCTTTTCGTGAATTATAATTTTCTCGCCCTTGGAGTTACCGGGATGTGTTGGATTTTGATTCAAAATAGTACATACTCATAATATTATGCGTACAATTAACAAATGTTTCTCAATAAGTGCAAAAGTCTTCATTCCATAAAATAAAACTCAAACACATAATTTATGTGTTTTAATGAAAAGAGAACAGGTAAGAACAGGCATGGGGACCACTATCATGAGCGCTAAACTTAACATCAATGGCGGCCTTAGTATGATTTATACGGTAATTGAATGCGATGATAATTCAATGCGATACTATTCAAAAATGAGATCGTAATAATAGAATCGTTTGGACAATCATGTTATAATTGTAATAGCGACTATAACACAAAGTACTGTTTGCATAAATGTAAAAGACAGAAGAATCAGAACACGTCACACTTCCGACAGAATCTGTGATATGACGGGGTAATTAACAGCTACGAACGTAGAGGGGGTAATAAACAATTTCCTTTTAATTATAATTATCATGGCAACATAAAACTATTTATTATTTCAACGCCATTCATATCTTTAATTCACATCGTTTATCCCCCGGCTTCATTTCCATTGATTTATTTAACACGAACTTGGTTAAGGAATTGTTTTTGTTCTTTGTAATACTCTTGTTTTCGGAAAATAAATAAATACAGATATAAATACGTACTGGAATAATGTTAGCTCGTTTTATTCTGACTCTGTAAGTAACTTCTGAGTGTGTTATGTTGATAAAAGGCTTCCATCATAATTGATGATCATGTGGTTATTCGTTCTGGTATAGTGCATAGTTACATGCATGTGTTTATATGTTGGGGGGGGGGGGTTGAGCTAGGTTTTGATGTTCATGACTCAGGTTGAAAATTGAGAAACCTCCCGATATTTAGTTCTTTGCTTGTTTGTTTGTTATTTGTCTGTTTGTTTGTTTGTTTGTTGTTTGTTGTCTACTCGTATACAGAAATCAGCACCATAACAATTCATGTTAATTTTGTTGGGGGTTGAGCGTGGTTTGGATGTTCATGACTCAGATTGAAAATTGAGAAACCTATCGAGATTTTGTCGTTTGTTTGCTTGTTTGTGTGTTTGTTTGTTTGATTCTTTGTTTTGTTGTTGTCCGCTCGTATACAGAAATCAGCATCATAACAAATTATGAACATTAAATACAATCATACAATAACACATAAACATTTACAAGTACATATTAGATAAGATAAAACAAGATAGAATTGTATTACAAAGCACGGCTGAATAACCTGTTCAGCTGTAGAGTATTATGCACGACTGGTGAATGAATGAGACGAAATAAGCTACATATATTTAAATTGGGACAGCAGGTGCACCCCTCCCCCCCCCTAAAAAAAACAAAAAACAAAAAACAACTACAACAACAACAACAACAAACAAACAAACAAAACACACGCACATATGAAATTCAAATACAGAATGGTCATAATTATTGATTGAATTTGTCATGAATTTATAACAGTTGATTAGTGTCCATAATTGTTTGAACTGTTTTCAATTCTTACAATTTCAATCAGTCCGTATTATACGGTCTCACACATCCTCCCCAGTTATTGGTCTCCCTTCTCCCTTGTTCCCACTCCCTTCTCCCACAGTGTTATCCCAATTACAACTCTATTTGTGAACAATATTTGACAATTGTAATTCAAATCAAGAATTTAAAAGGAATATAATTATTATAGCACAATAGAGAGAGTATGTGTGTGTGTATTTGTGTATGTATGTCTGTCTGTGTGTGGTTGGTGGATTTGCACATAAACATTATTGCGATTTCGTGATATTGTCACCATTGTGCGCTCGTGTTTGGGTATTACTGTTCATGGAATTATCTAATAAGACAATAACAATAATTTGCAATATGTTTCATTAATTAAACTGAATGCATTAAAGGGATAGTTGAGTTCTGGTAAGGAGAGTACAGTTTTGGTGAAACTGAATTTTATTAACCAAAACCTGCACCATTACATTACAAACTAATAGTTATAACTAGAAAGGAACACAAAATTACAAATGACGTAGTAAAGATCATGTTATCATTCAAAAAGAGCCGTTAAAACGTAAGAGGGCGCTCTCTAAACACTCATCGGTTTCAACCATTTTTAATAAAATGTGATGTTTTGTTGAAATAGTGATTAGATAGAGAAATAACCAACAACTATTTAAATACCTATTTTGTAACTTTTTGAAAAGAGGAAGCATTTTTTTGAATTTTTAACGGCTGGTTCAAAATTCTCTAATAAACCTGGGGCCCCAGCTTTATTACAAATTGTTATATTTATGGATATTTCAGCCGTCTCTGAACCGATTTTGATCAAACAAAGATGATTTTATTATTTAAATATTATGCTCTTTCAAATTTTACACTCAGTTTTTCATTACCTCACAAAAAAAAAAAGTAGTCTAGCGCCCTCTCTACCAAAACTCAACTATCCCTTTAAGTAGAAAACCAAGCTAATGAAAATAAACTTGAATACAACGAAAACGTTTATCCACCCAAACGTGTGAATTTGACTGCACTGCCCCAACCCCCCACCTCCCCCCCCCCCCCCCCCCCCGACCCTTGTTTGTTTGTTTTGGTGTTTGGTTGTTGTTGATGTTTTTTGTTTACATGCACTCGGATAATCTTTGTTTTGTCTGACGAATTGATATTGGCGATGTAATACGTTCTTTACTTGCAATGTAAAGGCATTCATGAGCGGAGTGAGCAGTCGGTCAGCGGACCCTCTCTGACGCCAATGCCTGACCCAGCGGGCTGGGGTTCGGCCAAATATCCGCTCGAAGGCAATCTAATCCGGGTGTAAATTCATAATAGCATCAATTCAGTACACCATGCCGGTGTGACAGGGATAATTGTCCGGCCAGGGATAATTGGCAGTGACGTCATCATGGACAGAAATCCCTAGAAAAATCTAGGGATAATTGGCCACGCTCAGGGATTTTTGTTGACATCATTTTTCCTTTGTGACGTCATGTGACGTGTGGACTAAAGCACTGCGCAAACGTACGTAGACAGGGCCGACTCGACCCGATCCGACTGGTTTTCAGTCAGGCTAGAGTCAGTTTCGGTCAGTCGGAGTCGATCCAACATGTTGAATCGGCCTTGAATGACCTCCGATTGGCACTTGACTGGAAAAACCGGAGTCCTAAGGCAGCACATTAATCAGGCTGAAAACCAGTCGGATCAGGTCGAGTCGGCTCTGTCTCCCCTCTGTCTGCGCCGGGCTTAATTCAATTTACGTACAATCACATATTCCGATCTTACACACCCAGTAAATGCCGACGACAAGCGCCGAGATGTCATAAACAGGACAGAAAATAAGAATGAAATTTGTATCATTTAGCAAATGTTACTTATAACTTGACCAATAATATGAACATCTGCCAAAATATGAATGCAGAACGGTAAAAGAGTCATTCATTCTTTTATTATGAGCGTTTTCTGGGCGCATGTCACGCGTTGTTGAGTTTGACATTTGACGTGACTCTGCACTTGCAGGCAGACTGCGCAGAGCGCCGTACGCGTACGTTGCGGCGTCGGAAGTCACTGCTTACAGCCTACAGCCTCACATCACCTGCTGCATTTCGGCTCGAAATGTATAACTTTACCGTGCTTCGCCCATATTCGCCAGACAGATTTGTTAAAGCTAATTATTTGTCGCGATATTGATTTTAGAACCCAAGTATAACTGTACACATGGTAGAAGCAAACTATTGTCATTTATTATTCAAGTCTATTATAGAAATGACGTTGATTTATTCAAAATCTAAGCCCGATTTTGTTCGGAAAATCGAGGTGGTGAATTAAACTAGATTTGAGTGATTGAAGTTAGCAACTAAATTGGCCATAGAACATTAACTTTTAACGGGTACGTCATTAAAATAGTTGCTTATCTTAAATACGACGTGGCGAATTAAACTAGATTTGAGTGATTGAAAATAGCAACTAAATCGGACATGGAGCAATAACTTTTAACGGGTACGACATTAAAATAGTTGCTAACCTCAAATACGAGGTGGCGAATTAAACTAGATTTGAGTGATTGAAGTTAGCAACTAAATCGGCCTCAGAGCATTAACTTTTAACGGGTACGACATTAAAAAAGTTGCTAACGTAGGATTAAGATCTTGAGGTTCGAGGTTGCCCCCGATGATCAGCCCATATAAGACAAATTAGCTTTTAAACAAATAAAAAAACATATTCGTTACGACTTATATCACACAACTTAAGATGTGTCTACATCATTCGTCGCCAAATGATCTTTATGAGCAAATAATCCACAATCGGAAATCGATTCACACGATGGAAACTAATCCCTGGGCAAGGGAAAATTATCCCCTAGAGGTGAACCCAGGGATAATTGTCCAACTGAGCGTTGTGGACATAATCCCTAGGGATAATGGTACTGGGACACCTGGACAATTATCCCTGCCACACCGGCGGAGCTGGGCAATAGAGATGGACATTTTTGCGCTGTGTATTAAGCCTATGGAGCAACGGTTCAACTACACAGTACGAACAAATGGGTCAATCTAAACACATATATAGGTGCACACCTTTTGCCACACTGGTGGGGCACCTGTATAAGTGCAATATTTTCACCTTTCGGTAAAGGTGCAGAGTTGATCCTTCACCGCTTGCACCTTAGACGGTGCAATAAAGCATCTTTATGAAAATGGTGCAAAGTTGCACTTAAAAGTAGATAGGCATATGTTAAGTGTAAGTGTAAATGTAAATGTAAGCGTTAAGTGTAAATGTAAGTTAAAGGTACAAAGTTGTGACCACTTGGGGAAATGTGAATATATGCAATGTTATGGTGCAATTTAATTACACCTTTGAGTTAAGTGCAAAGATTGCACCAAAAAGTGGTTAAAAGTTGCAGTTTTGGAATAAGTACCACCCTTTTCTGTGTGTATCTATTATAGCCCTATCCTCCTAATCCTATCTAACCTACGACAATATCCTATACATACTTTGCCCTAAGCCTATACCTTTCGTTCCTATATATCGTTCCTTGTTCACGATTA
>JBAMJV010005990.1:0-44770 GCA_037951105.1 Echinarachnius parma
GGTCGGCATACTGGGGGGGGGGGGGGGGGGGGGGGCAGTGGTGGCCTACTATCTCTATACGATGGGCAGTTGGTTAGGGTTAGGGTTAGGGTTATACATATTTTAAAAAAAATATATATATATATATATGTACGCATGTGTATCTATATTGTTTGTTTATTCATGATTAGTATGTCTATTACATTGTTCTTATTCAAGTTCAGGGGCTTAAAAACGTAATTAGAAATTATATATGTGGCAACATTCCTGCATGGAGAAGAGGGTGGTGAAATACGTGACTTTTTTCTTCTTCTCCTGTGCATGTGGGGAATACATGAGAGAATTAAGCAAGACATAACATCCATTTTTTTGTGCTCAATGCAGTAAGCCGTACCAGCTGGGGCCCGGCTTCGAAACAAATTTACAGACACCCCCCCCCCCCCCCCCTCCCCCTCCCCCCCCCCCCACCCCACTGAGAGGGGTTCTCAACTTTGAAGGTACTTGGTCTCGGTCTCGAAAATTTTGAAGGTACTTGGTCTCTGCTCTGCTGATTTTACAAAATAAACCCCCCCCCCCTTAAAAAATCCTGGGTACGCCACTGCTCAAGGGTAACAATTCTTAGGGACAACAATTGTTTAAGGGGGGGGGGTGTTACAGGATCGATAAACGGTTCTATCGTCTAATTTACTGTTCATAAAAATAAGATTAAAATGGTGAAGAATCAATACAAAGACACTTGCAGTTGCAGTAAGTCATACATTTTAGGCAAAACCACCGCAAAACCGATGGTGTTTGCTACCCTCTACGTTGATTGTTACTTATCAATTAGTGGTACGTACGTGTCGATGTCGACGTATGCGATTTGACTACAAATCTGGACTAATTTACGACTTAACGTGCTCGATGGCAGAAAGTAAGCATTAACTTCAGGATTCGTAAGTCAGTCACTCAGTATTCATGTTTATCCGGTTGTTTTCGTGTTCTTATATCAAATATATATGAAAATTCATGAACGAGAAAAGCCGCAGATAAAACTGGATCGTACGGAAGTTGTGTTGATGTTTGGCCGTCTTCGTCGGCGTGAACTTCAAGCGTTGCCGTTGGGCAGAGCTGCTGAGCCGAGCCGAGCTGATGAGCCGAGCTGCTGAGGCGAGCCTGAGCCGGTGTGGCAGGGATAATTGTCCAGGTGTCCAGGACAAATTAAAACAAGGGATATCTGTCAAAATCATGTGTGTTTTGTGTGTGTGTCACGCGTAAAAGCAATGTTTCGTGGCATATCAGTTTAATTTGTATTTATTCAAGTTCATTTTATTGAATTTAAAAAATAAAAAATAAACGTTTATGTTGTAAACTTGTATGAGTGACGTCAAACGCGTCAGTGTGACGTCATGAATGAGTTCAGTGTGTACTATGAGTACATTACTGTTCGTTTGATGTCCGTGTATGCATGTGTGTTTGTCTGTATATTGTGTTTGAGTGTTTGTGTGTGTCTCCGTCTGTATGAAGGCTCGAAAATGGTCAAATATAGGATTTTAAAACTGTCCGAATGACGTCACTGCCAATTATCCCTGGGCGGACACTTATCCTGTCACACCGGATTGGGGAAACGATTGGTTATTCAGCATTTCAGATATTCAAGATTTGTATTAAATGCAGTTAATTTTGTTTTCTCAAATTGATGATAATTTTTTCTTTTTAATTAACAGAACGTACACAACGGCACACATAGCTATATTACAATAGCCTTGTGCGGAGATCAACCTCTTCCGCCTGCTGCACTATCCAACACAAACACATTTGTTGTCGGCCGATTCCTCCCTCCATTTAGCAGCGAATGCAAACAAACTTTCGTTTAAGTGATCCGCAATTCATATAATTTGATAATAATTACCAACTCTGTTGTTTTGAAGACCGCAAAATGTAGGAAAAAAATGATTATTTCCCGTCCGTTTTCCGTACCAACGCGTCCTAAAACACAGCGTTCAACAGTGTACGAATGGCTAGTATGATGATTATCTCCAGCGTACTTAGCATAATTGCCTGTAAATGGTCTGGCATATAATAATTACCTACTCTGTTGTTTGGAAGACCGCAAAATGTAGAAAAATTATTATTTCCCGTCCGTTTTCCTTAACGATGCATCCCAGAAACACAGCGTTCAACTGTTGAAAGGTACAGTGTAAGAATGAGCGGTATGCTTATCTCCAGCGTATTATAGCGTAATTGCGTGTAAATGGTCCAACTGATTCGACCATTTACTTATAGATGTGCATTTGATGACTGTTCAAGTGTTTTTTGTCGGCCGATTCCTCTCTTCATTTACCAGCAAAATGCAACACAACTTTCGTTTATGTGATCCACAATTCATATAATTTGATAATAATTACCAACTCTGTTGTTTTGAAGACCGCAAAATGTAGGAAAAAAATGATTATTTCCCGTCCGTTTTCCGTACCAACGCGTCCTAAAACACAGCGTTCAACAGTGTACGAATGGCTAGTATGATGATTATCTCCAGCGTACTTAGCATAATTGCCTGTAAATGGTCTGGCAGCTGACTGGACCATGTACTTTTAGTAGATGTGAATAGCAATGCCAATGCCAAATCATGATTGACAAATCAAATGCCAATGGCATGCTGAGATTTAAAAAAAAATTGTTCCTCCTTCAAATTAATGACAATAACATTAAATTAATCATATTATTTTTTCTTTTAATAGATAAAAAAGGGTATTCTCTACCAAAGGCAGCCCATTTTCCCATTCATATGCATATTGTATGTGTCGCACACGGGACCACCCCAAAATGTCGCACACGGGACCACTCTAAAATATCACACAGTGACCAGACATTACCACATAATTAAATACATACAAAAACAACGGCCTAAACGTGGTTCAGGTCCCTGGTCCCCCCTCTCTGTCTGTGAGCGCACTCTTGTGTACAAAGTCTATGGAAGGGGTGGACAAAAGTAATGTAAGCAATGCCAAAATTAAAACAAAGTTTTGTTTGAGATAATTCTTTTTTACAATTTTCTTACAAGTTTTCTCAGTGCAGATTGCAGAAAGGTCAAAAGCAGCTCGATGGGGGAAAGCATCTTTGCAACGCTTGCTTTTTCTGCATCTAGTAGAGTACAGTTGTACAGTACTGGTTTGTAATTTTCCTCTAAAGATGATATTGTATCTGTCCCTTATCCCCAGATCTTTCCGGCAGTCAAGATATCAACAATAAAGTCAACAGACACGGGGGAAATGGTAACTTCCATGGGTTTCTAAATGAGTGAAACACGGGAGAGTGGTCTCGATTCAAAGACAACCTACACCTCTAGACTGAGGCAGAGGACTGGCAGAGCCAGAGACAACAACACCATGGTGCCTCGCGCAGCGTTAGACGCTCCTCCCATCACAGGGATGCCTGCTGGACCGTTGGCGGTGGATGCTCACTCGAAAGGCGTCCCCCAGACACGGGGAGTTGCCAGAGAGAACGGCACGGGAAGTGGTAGGGACACCCACGCCAGGTACAAAGCGCAGAACGGTAGCCTAAGTTCCCACGTTGGCGCAGTGGATGATGACGTCACTAGCATGAACGATTTGGATGAGGAAGTGGAGATTGAGTCGAGCCTTACAGACCCGCTCCTTGCAGGAGGAGAATCGAACGATGATGATGGGGATGCGGGGAGAGATGGTGTGGCTTCTGTACCAGAGATTCAGAGGCATTCTCCGAGCAAGGAGTCCTCATCCTCCATAGCTGCTCAGGTGTTTTTGCCTTTCCTCATTGCTGGATTCGGGACAGTTTTCGCTGGTCTGGTGCTGGATCATGTTCAGGTATGCTGTTTATTATTGAAAGTTTGTTTTAAACACCTGTTCAGGGCCCTTTGACAAGATTTACGATTTATGGAATGATCAATTGATTGAACGTCAGATTAATTGATAGAAAGATTGATGGTTAAGGCATGTATCTGTTGATCTTACGATAAATTAATTAATTGCAAAATCATTCCGGTGTGATTTTACGATTGATCATTCAAAGTCATGAAAATTAAAAATTGAAATTTACCTTTCCCATTACAGGGGAGGACCTATTAAAAACCACTTAGAATTACCCGAAGGAACCCTACGATTTAACAAATATATGTGTCTGGACAGCAAATTTGACAGGAATATACATACCATCATCTTGATCATGGAGATATCTAACGTATGTGATATTGATATTGATATTGGCCACTCACAGCCCTTTCATTGTTCCATGTTTCCACCCCCTTCCTCAGTTTCTTAGCATGTGTAGCTATATGTGTATATATATGTTGTTTCTTTTTGTATTATCGTCACTTCATAGCCTCTGAAGAAGATTCTGCTAGGATCGAAAATTTAGGCCCTATATTGACTCTCATGATATTGATATTGGCACATTTAAATGTGCTTTAATACATTTACCGATAAATTTCACTCTTATTATACAGTAAAGTGTTATTATTCTGTCATATTTTGTTTTCATTCAGCACTGGGCTGTGTTTGTACAAGTGACTGAAGTCTTCATTCTTGTTCCATCATTACTTGGCTTGAAGGGCAACTTGGAGATGACTCTTGCATCAAGACTTTCGACAGCTGTGAGTGATAAACTTTTTATTCAAATAGTCAAAAGCCTGAACTCTATAATCTTTTAAAAATCTATGAACTAGCATTGCGGATGATTTAAAGGGAACCACCACCCAAAGATAATATTCTTATAAATGAAATGTAATAGTTTTAGTAGTCCATTCCACCAGCAAGTTAAGAAAAAATTGGTTTCCAGACAAATTATATAATTTGAAAACCCATCATGATAAGTAATTATTCATGGGTCTGCAGATGAAGACTAGTCCATTGTCTACATAATCATGTGTTGTTCTTTGTATGGTGGTCCCCTTTAAAATGGAGAAATCCTCTTACGTGGCTCATTATGCTCAAAGTTACACTTCCCCAAAATGTTTTTGTTAATTGTTTATTGAAATTGGGAGGGGGGGGGGGGGTCTGCTCCATTCTTGCTTCAGGCCACCAGAATGTGGCAAGTTTTGATTGCACCTGCCTGACAGGGCCATCTCAGAAGGAAAAAAAAAATAGCACATTTATATGAAATAATGTATGGTGTGTGAAATTATGTAGAACACACAGTTGTCCTTATAAATGCATTCCCTAAATTGCTGATTTGATTTTAAAGGGTACCACCACCCAAAAATAATATTCTTATAACATAAAGGTAACATCTTTAGTATTCCATTCCATCAACAAGTTCACAAAAATATGTTTCCAGAAAAAGAAAAAAAAATTGGAAACGCATCACCATTCTAAAGCATGTGTTCATGCGGTCTGAATTGCGAAGACTGCAATGTGTGCGGTGAATTGCGATGTGTGCAGAGCGAACGAATCGCCTGGGAATCTATTGTCTACAAAAGCATATAATAATGTGTTGTTCTTTGCCTGGTGGTCCCCTTTAAGTTGTTTGGAAAGAGAGTATTATATTCTTTTTAATAATCAATTTCAAGGTCTGTTCGTGCCATCAAATAGATGGAAAGCAATAACAATTTTGCAAATCTATTTATCTTTATAAGTGACCTCAATCATATTTTGAGTTTTTGTTCAATGAGCATTAAATTTGTTTGTTTAGTTGTTTGTTTGATTGAATGGTCCCAGACCGTCCCAACCACAGTAGCTTTGTGGTTTGAAAAGGAAAACATAATACTAACATCAGCCAAACCGAGTTCTACAAATTGCAGCCCTGGTGAAAATCATTGTTTACAATTAACTAGAGAATGCAGAGGGTGTGTAGTTAAATCATACTCACCTTGAATATTACCTCTAGGAAGTGTAATTAAGTTTAATTTGGCATAATAAATATTAATTAAATTTTACAGATTGGATTACGCAAATATTTGATTTTTGTTTTTGAAAGAATTTGTTTGAAATAATTATGTTTAAATAAATCACATAATAGAACTTACAAAATCAATATCAGCAAAATTTGTCTGAAGTGAATTAATTTGATTTCTGGTTAAAGTGATTTCTTTAATTTAGCAAAATTTAAGAAGATACACCTACCCTTATATAAATATATCCATGCATTAACAAAACTACTATGGATTTAGAGTCGATGCTGTGCAATCACTGCAATAGAAATAAATTAACAAATTGGCTTGCATAATAGTTAAATTCTTACGTAGTCCACCAGGATCCAGTACTAGGTTTAACCAATTGATGTAAATAATGATTTTATATTAATTCTTCCTTATGTTACTAGGCAAATCTCGGTATAATGGACGACAAGAAGAAACTCCAGGAAATGGTCATTGGAAACATGGCATTGACACAGGTGAGCTTTTCTTAAAATTCCTAAAAATATTTATCAGGGGTCTACAAAAATTGGTTTTCGGACTTGCCCAGTCAGAAAATCTTCCAAGAAAATAGTTTTCCAGAAAATATGTTGCTTGCCCGAATGTGGTAGATTACTATAATAAAATTAAATGTGCCACTGTTTTTTTCTTCAAACTTGAGCACTTTAAAAGAGAAATCTGTGATTAACATTTGAAGAAAAGATTGACTAACAAAATCCTGTCCGTAATTTTCTTGCATTTTCCACCTAATCCTGATAACTTAGGACAAGTGACTTCAATGTGTACTTGCCCTCGTCTGATTTAAAGGGTACCACAACCCAAAAATAATATTCTTATAAATAAATGGTAACATTTTTAGTAGTCCATTCCACCAAAAAGTTCAGAAAAATATGTTTCCAGATAAATTATATTTAATTGGAAAACGCATCACCATACTACAACATGTGTTCATGGGTCTGCATACGTAGACTAATATGTGTCTAGAACGAACGCATCGTCCGTGAATCTATTATCTCCAAACGTATGCGTGAATAGAATTGGCACACTCCCAAACGTTTGGCTTACAAGTACGGAACCATGGGGTCATAATGGTTCCGTAAGAGGTGGTAATTAATTGCATTGTTTATGAATTACACAACCCTTTGAAAAGTGTTGGGCATCTATTTGATATCACACAACGGTACTAAAGCGTATAATTATGTGCTGTTCTTTGCCTGGTGGTCCCCTTTAACTTGTTCAGGGCAAGAGGTTGTGTATAGCCCTGAATACATTAAAGACTAGATGCAGGAAGGTGAACAACTGAACACCTATTTTCAGGGGCTACTTTTTGAGCCCGCCTCCATTCATAGTAACATCCTCAAATTTGTTTTGAACTCATTGTCAATCAAGTAAATTGGGCTCTTTTTGCATTTGGAAGGATAAATGGCCCTGACCCCTATATATGTGTATTTTCTTCCCTTCCTTCCCATCAATATCTATCTTCAGAATTATTGGAGATTCATGAATGACAATGTACAATTAATTATACCTACAGTGGTATGGCATGAAATCATCATCATTGACCCTATTATACGGCATGTTGATTGTTATTGACTTATTATCTTTAACTAGGAGAACGAAACAGAATTTGAGTTTTTACCATACTTGTATATGTACAGTGTATGCTTTAATGCATCACAGGTGTTATTTGTATTGAATACCTAACCAGAAAAGTGATGAGTGTTTGACCTTCATTTTGTTTTTAACAAATCCATCCAAGCATGGCATGTACATAATAATTTATAACATGGTAAAATGTATTATAAAGGTATCAAATTCTATTCTTGATCATGAAAAGTCACCATCATCAAAATGATTAAGTCTACTTTGTAAACATTTGTGAATATTTTTAGTTTTAAAAAAGTATGTTGAATGCTTGGTCAAAATTGTAGAAATGGGAGTTCTTTTTACTTTAATCCTCAAAGAATTCTTGTGTATAAATTCCACATACATTGTACATCTATGCTTTGCAAATTGTTCACATGATATCAAGAAAATGCATACTTACATGTATGTACAATTTCTTTTTATCTGAATGTTCTATTTTACACATTTAGCAATTAAATTGAGAACTAAGACAATATCAGTATTTGTTAACTTATAAAATTAGGTTTTGCTTCATTGCTGAAAAAATAATATTGTTGAAGATTAGGCAGGATGTTCAAAACAACCTTGTTTACTGCAATTATTTGTACACTTATGTCTACATGTACATGCCGAGCTGCACAAATAGGTATTGTATTCAATTATGGCTAGATTGTTTTGAATGACATGTTGTTTTCAGCTGTCACAAAACCAGACTGACAAACACATAATTATATTATCTATGGATTGGCATACAAAATGAGCTTCAGGAAAGAAAAAAAAAATATATATAATATATTTTCTTGGTTTTGGGCCATCAAAATCCGGTTTCAGGTTACTAAAACTTACTACTTTTTTTTTTGTAAGCGCTGATTTTACTTGCCAGATTCAGCCACCATGAACAAATTTTTAATTTCTAGTCCTTCAAATTAGCATTTGGCACTAGAAAACCAGGGTATGCCAGTTTTCATAAATATACTTTCATGCTCATCCCAACACAACACTGGCCACAGCCATCCATTGGGTTCAAGGCTGTAGACTACATGTATGTACACGCAGTTCTATTATTTGCTTTGTAAACATGCAATTTGAATGCCTATTTGTTTGTGTGCGAAATGTAAATAAAGGTGGTGACTGGCGAGGCAATTAAATATATCCAGTGAAAGTTACATTATATGTGAATAATATGTAGACATTTCAGAAAATAACAAGAAAGGGTCCTAACAGTGAACTTAAATCATAAATAAAGGTGGCAAAGTAATTAAATACATGTATATCCAGTGAAAGTTTCATATATAATGGAATTATAGATAGATATTTCAAAATAAACAAGAAAGGGTCTTAAAAAGTGTACTAAAACAATTATTATGAAAGTTTGTCTATAAGAAACAATTAGCAATTTCAATGCCCATACCATGGGAAATGTGATTTATAAGAATGGTGAGGCAATTAAAAATATCCAGTGAAAGTTCCAGCGATAAGTAGATAACCACTTGATCATGATGGCCCTACCGTAGCAGTAGGCTTCCGATACTCCGCCGCGACTGGTCGGCGGAGTTCATTTGAACATCCAGCCGTACCGTAATGTCGCGTCGGCAATATTATTCTTAAATGACTAGCAGTTATTTTGCGAGTTCTGTTCAATTTCCGACCATCAAACAAACCAAGAATTTCGCGAAAATAACCACTCATAGAGTAAATGATATCAATTCCCCCGTTTTTATTTCAATTCCACTATTTAATGGACTTTTAAACATACAAATTTTCAATTATTACTGGAGAAAATGGGTCGCCAAAATCTTCTGAGAAACGGGTGCCCGAAACCGGGAAAATGAAAACGTTTTTGCCGTTGCCGGTCGGTTAATCGTTGTGTAACCGTTTCACTACAGCCTTACTTCATACATGTAGTATGGTGCCTGTGCAAACTACATGTAGCACATCATAAAGATAGTTTTAGAATTCATGTATAGTATTTGATTTAACACCATAATTCTGATAACATTTTTTTATCGGACGGTCCTAGAAGAAATTGGCAAACATTGAATATTTACTTTTGAAAAAATGGCAAACATGGAAAGTGCCTCAAGTGACGTATGTACCATAAATGTTTTCTTTGAAGAAAATGTATTATTGATTGTTAGCCTAAAGAAATGCAACTGAAAAATGAATACTATGGTGATAAGCCAAATACTGTATCATAAGTATGTGTTTAAACTTTAAACCAATTTGTAAAGTAAACCATTAACACATAAATTTCTGGTCTGGAATGCTAAATCCAAGTCATAAATGATACAGGATGTTGTATGTGTGAAGAATTAATTTCAGCTGTAATATTTACAAATGCGCGGCAGGGAAAATTGAAATTCTCCAACAGTGAAAACATTTTTTTAATGACTTATAAAATGATGATGTATCAAACATGTGTTTTATAATTAGGGGATCATTTTCTGCAATCTGTATATATTGCAATTTTATAGAAAATATTTAGATTTGAAATTCATTGTTTTGTTGTAGCAATAGTAAGTTTTTAACAATGTTTTCTTATCCCTTTATAATATTTAAAATGTATTTTACTACTAGGGCAAATATATCCTGCATATTGCATAGAAAAGATTACAAATTGGAAAATCTTTCTTTTTGTGTACATCACAATATTACAGTTCTTGAATGTTTTCTATAACCTTTATATTTAAGTGCCAGGCTCTTGTGGTTTAAAATTCATTGTTTTGTTGTACTAGCAATAATAATAAGTTTTGTAATGTTTTCTTTTGCTTTATTTTTTAGTGTCCGGCCCTTGTGGTTTGTAATTCATTGTATTGTTGTAGCAATAATACCAATTTGTTTTATATTTTCTTTTGCTTTATATATTTAGTGTCAGGCCCTTGTGGTGGGGTTTCTGGCTTCCGTGGTGGCCGTCTTATTTGGCTGGATACCCGACGGTGAATTCGACATCCATCACACGCTGCTGTTGTGTGCAAGCAGCATGGTAACGGCTTCACTAGCAAGTGCAATTTTAGGTGGGTAAACTGTGACTTGAATCTTCAGTGCTCGAAATTAGCATCTAGCCCCACTGGCCCGGGGCCACTAAAATTTAGCTCCGGGCCACCAAATTTTATTGCTCCTAAATTCTACTGGCCCGTTCGGGCAAGCAAATTTAACAGTATTTGTTATGTTTTTCTTTGATTGGGGCCACCAGATTTAGGTTTGGGGCCACGAGAAGTTGAACAATCTTGTTTTTACTTGCACGACTTGGCCACAAGGCAAAAAGGTTAATTTCTAGCATTTATCTTAATTATTGACGAGCAATGGCTTTTATACTGCAATACTTGAAATCTACTCTTTCCCCCCCCCCCTGGTGCCCCAGTTGGGCAAGGAAAAATAGAAAGTTATCAACATTTACTTGCCCTGACCTAGAATCGGTGAAACCTGAACACATACATGTATTAGTTGCCCAGTCCATCTGACACTGATTACATTGTAGTGTCCCAGAGCTTATTTCAGGGGCCAACAATCTAGCGCTAATTTTGAGGCCTGGCTTTAAGTTATGACTATGTACTATGTAAGAAATACTAATATACATATATGTATTAAGTATAGTAGAAACATGTTTATGAAATTATATTTTGCATGAAAGTTCCCATTTCACATGTTCTTTTTTCTAATTGTCAAGACTTGGCAGTTAATCCTGTTCGTGCTTGTTCGCAGTTAATTTGTTCCATCGATATGTATTTTTATATCGATGGCTTATTCGCGCTATAGTTTGCGCTAGTTCGCATTTGTTCACGCTAATTAGAAGGACCGCATATTAAATAACTAAACTACATTTCATTTCATTTCTACAGGAGGAATCATGGTTGGAGTCATTTTATTATCACGCAAGTGCAAAATCAACCCGGACAATGTTGCCACACCGATCGCAGCGAGTCTGGGCGATCTCATCACTCTCTCACTTCTTGCCTGGATCAGTAATATTTTATTCAAAGCCATTGGTAAGTACTCTTAACACGTTGCTTACGGGAACCGGGTGGGCTATGTACAAAGTCTATGGGGATTTCAGAATCTCGAAGTGAACGGGTTAAGTACTGGCCGAAACTACAGAATCCTACTCCCTTTTTAAATACTCTGCAATTAAATTACTTACTAACTTACTTAGACTAAGTAGCTCCTGCGTCGTCCGACGCATGAGGCGGTCATCACTCTCCAGCTGGGTCCGTCAGCAGTTTATAGTATCTTGATATCATTCCAATTTCTAAGGCTGCCTTTGAGGTCTTGTTGGACTTTTTGTTGCCAGTGCATTTTGGGTCGACCCCTTCGTCTTCTACCTGGGGGAGTCCACCATAGAGTTTGGTTTCATAGGCGTAATTAGATAGACTACTAAAATTATCCATTCTTTCATGGACCCGACTAGGCCTTTCTGGCCAGAAGAATAAACTTTACAACAAAAAATCCTTTAATAATCGTCATTATGTTTTTGAATAGTTAATTCCACTATGGGCCTTCAAAGCTAAAATAACTATACTACAAAAGTTCTTATTATTAAATAATTACAATTGTTAATAGTAAAGTCTGTTTATTGTCATTCCTATTTCATACCGGCAACCAGCATCGTAAGTTTCTGTTTCCTGTGGGCAAAAAAATAGCTATACAACAGAAATTTATAACATTAAACCAATATATACTTTATAACCATTGTATCTGTGACCTTACACCACAAAACGACCGTTGTGTCGCTGTGGTAGTTTCTCTTTTATTAGCTAAAATAGTCAAATTTTGTTCAAAAGATGAGATTTAGGATTTTGGTATTTCCTGAATAAGCATATCTTAATCTACCTTCTGGGAAATTTTGAGCGTCGGAAATCATGTTTAGATATAAATTTTTCATTTAATAAATGTGATCTTATAACGTGCTTGAATAGACACTGGTCTTTTAAGCGGCCCGTTTCTCCTTTATTTTAAAAATGCTTCAGCCATATTCCATATCTTTGGTATACATTTTAACCCGTTGAGGACTGGTCCCGAAATAGTTCGTTCTTGAGTCTATGGAGAATGCGTGTTATACCAAAATCAATTCGTCCTCAACGGGTTAAAAGGGTTTGCTTAGTCCAAAGATGACAAATTATATACCATTTTAAAGGTAATGGCTTCTATTTTAATGTTATATGAAAATCAGCAAAATCAGTTTTCCCGACTTATTGGTCATTTTGTGGTGTAAGGTCACATTTTATCATTCTTTTTTTCATGCAGGAAACCAGCATTGGCTTTCACCAACTATCATCGTAGGTTTCTGTTTAATGGTTCCTTTATGGGCCTTCTTGGCGAGGAGGAATGACTACACGAGAGAGGTCTTGCGCAACGGCTGGTCACCTGTCATTGCCGCCATGCTAATAAGCAGGTATGGAATAATATTTATTATATTGTATCTTAATACTGGATTTTGAAATGCCCATAGAATTAGTACAGGACCCACCAGTGCCCCCGTTTCATAAAACACTTGCAATTGTTGTAAGTGTTCCCACAGGTTCCCATGGCAATGGGTTAAAAACTTCTTTTTGGTTGGATTTGGAAATTATTGTAAGTTCCTTAGCTAAAATGATATTTTAATTAGTTGTTATTAAATTAATAGTTGGCAATGGGATTATAGTGTGTGTAGTTCAGTCTTGGCTATGATATACTAGTCATTGATTTTTTTAAACACCTATTTTATTGATAAAAGTGTCAAACATGTACATTGATTGAACAAAAACAAATGCAATGTACTTTGTATTTTCATTTTTGGCGCAAATGTTCTTTGTAATACATACATGTACTGAAATGTTATGCTCTTATTTCATGCAACAACTAAAGTAAACATAATAGAGTTCATTTTACATACCAAGCATAAACAACTTTGCAAAGTTGCTACAAATGTTCAGTTGAATTACTCTCATCTTGCAATTACTTTAATTATGAGTTGGTATCAAATTCAGTTTTGTACCAAACAATTGATTGCTAAACTGTATCACATATAAAGATTATTTTGTCTTTGTATTTTGTGTTAAAATCCTGGTTGAAGTTCAAAAGTCTGTAGTACACCGGGATGTTGCTTTGATATCACTTGAATTCTGCAGAAAGTAGATTATCAATCAATGCTAGAAATCAACTTTGTTTTTTCTTTGTGGCCAAGTCGGGCAAGCCAAGCTAAGATCTAAACACAAATTGTAAATAATAATACTCTTATAATTGCAGGGTGAGGAGGGGGTGGGTAGGGGGGGGGGGGAATTCTAGACATACATGTACTGTACATGTATCAATCCAAACAAATGCAGGTTTGGCCATGTTTAGTCCTGCATAAATGTTGACAGAAGAATTCTAGTAGCAGTGTAGTTTGAAATATCTAAATTTATTTTTGTTGCAACAGTGGGGAGCTGGTCCTGGACATGGCAATCTGCACCAATGATGGTGTGGCCGTGTTTAGTCCAGTCATAAACGGTTTCACGCATTCTAGTCCAGTTTGTCACAACATAAAATGATGCATTGATTGTAAATATATCTAAATATCAGTACTCATATATGCTTGTTGCAGCCTTGGGGGGCTGGTACTGGACATAGCAATCCGCACCAATGAAGGAGTGGCCGTGTTCAGTCCCGTCATCAATGGCGTCGGGGGCAACCTGGTGGCGGTGCAGTCCAGCAGGATATCCACACATCTCCATGGGATCGGTAGTCTAGGCACACCAGACCCTGAGAGGTTCAAGAAGTGCAACTCGCCATTCACTGTATTCTTTGGAAAAGGTAAGAATGTGCTCACGCACTATTGAAGAATTTGACATACCTCAGTATAATTTTTTTGTTACTGGGGGGGGGGGGGGGGCATATTAAAACAATGAAAAATGTCATGCTTTCCAGATGCTTGTGACTAACTTTTCAAAGAGGATAATGATTGCTAATTATAGTTAAGAAAGCCTGATCATAATTTTCTATGACTTTTATTAAACATAACTATAGAAAGGATTAATTCTGGTTGAAACTGCATTAACCACATGAGTGATAATATATTTCTATAAAGCCACTTGAATAGATATAATTATATCAAGGCTATATAAATGGAAACATTATTATCAGTCGGGCTTGTTTTTGCTGTTTCTTTCTGCGTATTGTCTATTTGTTAAAAATTCCATTCTATAAATTCTTATTTCAGACTTACATTCACGGTCAGCGCGTGTCCTGGTCTTAATGGTGATTCCGGGACAGCTCATCTTCCTGTATTTCATCTCGTACATCAACGCTGGTCACTCGTCTATCACCCTGCGGGTCACCATCATGTACCTCACTGTATCGCTCATTCAGGTACGTGTTACCAGAACATTGCAAAAATGTAAAATGGTATTCCCATTATTTTAGAAAGTTAGCTCCTGTATATTTGTTTTATTTGATCAGTTGATAATGGAAAATATGAATGATTTGAATCAATATTTTATGCCTTTAAAAAAAGACTTTTACAAACAAATAAATCAAAGAAACTAATAGCTTTCCATACTAGTCCAACTTAGAGTGAAGTTCAGGGCAACTCCAGCGTCACGGACATTACAAACAGACAGTATTTTCATGACTTTCCAATGCCACTACTAATTGTATCCCCCGAACCACTTCGGGGGATACTATGGATTTGGCCTCGTCGCGCCGCCGCCGCCGCCGCGTCCGCCGCGTCCGCCGCGTCCGCCGCAGAGATTTTCTTGTGAACGCTCTACAGGTCCGAGTTCTTGTCCGATCATTTTCTAATTTGGTATGAGGTCGAAGGTGTATTAAGGAAAGAGGATGAAGCCTATTGATTTTGGTGTGGGGCGGAGTCCTGGTTGCCATGGTAACCATGATATAAAGAAATAGTTAAGATTACCTTGTGAACGCTCTACAGGTCCGAGTTCTTGTCCGATCATTTTCTAATTTGGTATGAAGGTGTATTAAGGAAAGAGGATGAAGCCTATTGATTTTGGTGTGGGGCGGAGTCCTGGTTGCCATGGTAACCATGATATAAAGAAATAGTTAAGATTACCTTGTGAACGCTCTACAGGTCCGAGTTCTTGTCCGATCATTTTCTAATTTGGTATGAAGGTGTATTAAGGAAAGAGGATGAAGCCTATTGATTTTGGTGTGGGGCGGAGTCCTGGTTGCCATGGTAACCATGATATAAAGAAATAGTTAAGATTACCTTGTGAACGCTCTACAGGTCCGAGTTCTTGTCCGATCATTTTCTAATTTGGTATGAAGGTGTATTAAGGAAAGAGGATGAAGCCTATTGATTTTGGTGTGGGGCGGAGCCCTGGTTGCCATGGTAACCATGATATAAAGAAATAGTTAAGATTACCTTGTGAACGCTCTACAGGTCCGAGTTCTTGTCCGATCATTTTCTAATTTGGTATGAAGGTGTATTAAGGAAAGAGGATGAAGCCTATTGATTTTGGTGTGGGGCGCGGTCCTGGTTGCCATGGTAACCATGATATAAAGAAATAGTTAATATTACCTTGTGAACGCTCTACAGGTCCGAGTTCTTGTCTGATCATTTTCTAATTTGGTATGAAGGTGTCTTAAGGAAAGAGGATGAAGCCTTTAGATTTTGGTGTGGGGCGGAGTCCTGGTTGCCATGGTAACCATGATATAAAGAAATAGTTAAGATTACCTTGTGAACGCTCTACAGGTCCGAGTTCTTGTCCGATCATTTTCTAATTTGGTATGAAGGTGTCTTAAGGAAAGAGGATGAAGCCTATTGATTTTGGTGTGGGGCGGAGTCCTGGTTGCCATGGTAACCATGATATAAAGAAATAGTTAAGATTACCTTGTGAACGCTCTACAGGTCCGAGTTCTTGTCCGATCATTTTCTAATTTGGTATGAAGGTGTATTAAGGAAAGAGGATGAAGCCTTTTGATTTTGGTGTGGGGCGGAGTCCTGGTTGCCATGGTAACCATGATATAAAGAAATAGTTAAGATTACCTTGTGAACGCTCTACAGGTCCGAGTTCTTGTCCGATCATTTTCTAATTTGGTATGAAGGTGTATTAAGGAAAGAGGATGAAGCCTATTGATTTTGGTGTGGGGCGGAGCCCTGGTTGCGATGGTAACCATGATATAAAGAAATAGTTAAGATTACCTTGTGAACGCTCTACAGGTCCGAGTTCTTGTCCGATCATTTTCTAATTTGGTATGAAGGTGTATTAAGGAAAGAGGATGAAGCCTATTGATTTTGGTGTGGGGCGCGGTCCTGGTTGCCATGGTAACCATGATATAAATAAATAGTTAATATTACCTTGTGAACGCTCTACAGGTCCGAGTTCTTGTCTGATCATTTTCTAATTTGGTATGAAGGTGTCTTAAGGAAAGAGGATGAAGCCTTTAGATTTTGGTGTGGGGCGGAGTCCTGGTTGCCATGGTAACCATGATATAAAGAAATAGTTAAGATTACCTTGTGAACGCTCTACAGGTCCGAGTTCTTGTCCGATCATTTTCTAATTTGGTATGAAGGTGTCTTAAGGAAAGAGGATGAAGCCTATTGATTTTGGTGTGGGGCGGAGTCCTGGTTGCCATGGTAACCATGATATAAAGAAATAGTTAAGATTACCTTGTGAACGCTCTACAGGTCCGAGTTCTTGTCCGATCATTTTCTAATTTGGTATGAAGGTGTATTAAGGAAAGAGGATGAAGCCTTTTGATTTTGGTGTGGGGCGGAGTCCTGGTTGCCATGGTAACCATGATATAAAGAAATAGTTAAGATTACCTTGTGAACGCTCTATAGATCCGAGTTCTTGTCTGATCATTTTCTAATTTGGTATGAAGGTGTATTAAGGAAAGAGGATGAAGCCTATTGATTTTGGTGTGGGGCGGAATCCTGGTTGCCATGGTAACCATGATAACCATGATATAAAGAAATAGTTAAGATTACCATGTGAACGCTCTACAGGTCCGAGTTCTTGTCCGATCATTTTCTTATTTGGTATGAAGGTGTATTAAGGAAAGAGGATGAAGCCTATTGATTTTGGCTGCAATTGTTTTTAACTGCTGCATAATGTAAGAGCCTGTTACATATGCCAATATTAATGAGCTCCGCAAGTTAGCAAAGGCCTCGCCGCTGACGCGGCTCAGTCCAGCGATCACTGCTGTAAGCGCACATCGCCTTGTCTATTAATCAGACCCTGCTCGGAGGACAAACAGCGCGCGAGGCCTTGCCCAAAGGCTACTGCCAGCCTAGTAGAACAACGTACACCACCAAACTTGTTCAGTTCACAATATTACAACCCGCAAAAGTGCAATGCAATTGGTTCGGGGGATACATGTGCTCGGCTGCGCGACCCGCCGAGCGCGCAATTTCTAGTTCATACCTCTACCTAATGTCTAACTTTTATTTTGATTACAAAGCAATAGCCTGGTTAAGTATGCAAAAAAAGTTTCAGACGTTTATCCAATTCGTTACTGAGTAATTCTGCAAAATGTGCGCCGTCACGGACATTACATTTTTTGGACATGACCTTTTGCATCCATATACATCTTTGCAAAAATCTGTGAGTTCTGAGACCTCACAAAGGTGATTTAGGTATTTAATTATAGACAAGGCAATGATGAATTGAATCCAAGTTGGATTTTGCGAAACGGGCCAGGTATATGTGATCTAGACAACAAAACGTTGCGTCACGGACATTACATTTTTCAGCGTCACGGACATTACAGTTTGTCCGGAGGATTTGATTAATTAAAAAATATACTTTATAGCACTCAAAAGACTGAAATTCTAATCTGAAAAGCTACTTTGATTATCAGTCATCAAATTTGGTGCCTTAAATAATAAAAATTCCAGAAAATTTGGAAAATATAAGGATTTTCCTGAAATTTGCACAGGGTAATCCCATGTGTGGAGTTTCATGTATGGTTTCCGTTTCTCCTATAAGGAGACACCCGAGAATTAAAAAAATCATGTGAACTGAAAGATATAATCATAGGATCATGTTGTATGGAAAATAATCCAGAAAAAATCTATAGGATTTGAAATAGAGCCAATTGTTTTTTTTAGTTCATGTCCACTTTTTCGTGGAATTGCCCTTCAACTTTGTGAAACACCCCCCTGGAATCTGTTATTTGAGGAGTTACTTGTGACGCACGTATACCCGCTTGATTTTTTGATGTCAATCTGTACCAGTCCCGTGCATTGAAAAGCCTTTAATTACCTACTCTTTGATGACCTCTTGAAAGCTCTCATAGAACTAAACCTAACAATAAAATCTTTCTTTTTGCTTTGTACCAGGTGGTGCTACTCATGCAGATATCTGACTGGCTGGTCTTCTACCTGTGGAGGAAGAAGCGAGATCCAGATAACTTCTCCATCCCCTACCTGACAGCCCTGGGAGATCTGTTTGGAACGGCTCTGCTCGGTCTGGGCTTCTATGTTGTATGGACTCTTGGAGACAGAGATGTGGATATTGGAGATTAGCCCTAATCCTACAAATCCATATAGAAGATTAAGCTAGTCCCATACCTCGTAGAAATAGGTAAAAGAAGCGAGATCCAGATAATTTCTCCATCCCCTACCTGACAGCCCTGGGAGATCTGTTTGGAACTGCCCTGCTTAGTCTGGGTTTCTACATCGTATGGACTCTTGGAGACAGGTTGTGGATATTGGAGATTAGCCCAAATCCCGCAAATCCATAGAGAGGATATTAATGCTAGTTCCATACCTTGTAGTATAGACATAAGTACAAGAAGAGAGATCCAGATAACTTCTCCATTACCTTACCTGACAGCCCTGGGAGATCTGTTTGGAACTGCTCTACTCGGTCTGGGCTTTTACATCGTTTGGACTCTTGGAGACAGGGATGTAGATATTGGAGATTAGCCCTAATCCCATATATTCATAAAGAGAAGATTAAGATAGTCCCATACCTCGTAGACATAGGTAAAAGAAAGCTGGATCCAGATAACTTCTCCTGACAGCTCTGGGAGATCTGTTTGGAACTGCTCTGCTTGGTCTGGGCTTCTACATCTGGGAGACAGGGATGTAGATAATTGAAGATTAACGTAATCCCAAAAAGTCGAGTTAATTTAAAAAGGAACATGTCATAGCAGACTGATGCTTTCCCATTTAGGAACAATTCATTTTGCTTTCTTTTATCCATATTTGTTGTTGTTGTAAATGTACACATTTAAAGTATATTGTGAAATGATATAGATATTTTATGGTCACAACTTTATCACGTTCTTTTATTTTTGCTGAAATGCATTTTTTATCATTGCAAGAAACAAATGACAAAAAAATTATAAAAATGGTGTCTTAAATATTCCATGTTTATGTGATGAATGTGATTGTATGGAGTGTCTGTTGCCACATGATCATATGAGCGAAAGTAAGGGTTAGGGCTAGGGTTTGTTTAGGATATTGATTAGTTTTTTAGAAATCTGTGTTGATTTAATATGAAATTTGAAAATGGAGCAACTGTCATTGGTGCAAATGTCCTTGAACATTGAATGAAAGTGCCTTGGTAACTATGAGAAAATCAAACAGTATCTCTGTTGTACATTGTCTGCATGTAAACAAACATTAAATAGAGTCTGTAAAGATTAATTTCTTGCTAGATGGTGCTGGTGACTTGGGGATGTAAATGTTTTTATACCTCATGGGGAAACTTTGTTGGGTATAGGTAGCATGATGATGTTTTGAATATTTCCTCATTTCATTAGACCATAAGCATTGATTTGACTATAAATTTGTTTGTTGAGGAGGGGAGGGGGTAAGCCAGTGTTCCTCCCCCCCCCCCCCCCAACATTTAAAAAAAGAAAGAAAATCCTGCATATCAACACCCATGCATTAGATTATATGGAGGGAATTGTTTCTGCAAATTCAATCTTTTCTAGGAGTGCAGGAATATGTGTGTCAACATTATGAATTGTTCATCTGTTTTTATAATTTTTAGAAAAACAAGTAGTCTTGTTTTATTTATTTGTAATTATATCGCTTTCAAAAGATATTCCTGATACCAACTTTTTTATCATTTATTTATCATTGCAACTCATTTTGTATAATCCAGTTGAGTTGTCAGACTGAGTTTGGCGTAAATGGCAGTCATGATGCACTGTTATCAAGAGGAATGGTAGCTATTATCAGACTAGTAGCATTAAAAAGAATCTAAGTTTCATTTTGACAAAAAGAAACTGTTATCGGTCATGTGACCCATAACAACCATAGTGCAATCACCTATAGGTCATACAACATCAACCGATGGCATGGTTTACCAAAGTTTAAGTTGTACCTCTGACCTAAATATTAAGAAACATACCATACTTAAAAAGAATATTCGTATTTAAAATGCATTATTATATTTTAATGTCACTATTTATATTTGTGGTAGTAAAAATTTCCCCCGTTATTTGTCTTGCCTTAAATTAAATTTCACATTCCAGAATTTTTCTACAAGCGACCTCGTCCGTTCCAAATTGCAGGTCAGGTGGTGCAGGGCATAAAGCTCACTGCGCCCACTACATGACCCAATCGTCGAACGACCCGGGAAGAGAGCTAAATCTTACGGCCGGTCGTAAGACTTAACACCACCAGCACACTACACGATCACGCTACTTACGTCTGCGAATGGCACGTGCGCGCTTTGACCTTGTGATTGGTTGAAAGTTGCAACCAAGAGCCATGACTTGTCGTGAAGGTTCAGCATGTCAAATCCTTCTGAGTGGTTCTGCGAGCCAAGTCGTATGAGTGAATCTGAGCAGGTTTTGTGACATCACACTTCCAGTCGCAGAGTTGCATGACCACAGGCAAAATCGTGTAGTATGCGGTGGGCTTAAAACATAAAGTACACATATCTAACAAAGTTTAGTGCAACTTCATTCTTTGTTAGATATATATAATTGCTCCTGAACAGTTGAGCACTAGCTCTTTACCATGGTGCATTGCACTATTTATACATTTGCTAATGTACATGTACATGTATATCATGATGTTGTGCATACATTTGTAACCTGTGCACAAGCATTTTAAAAACATTTTTGTAACCATGTGATTCATGTTAAATATAGCTGTATAAATTGTTTGTCCTCTGTGTTATCAGAATGACAAGTATTTATTTGTTTAAACCTGGGATATAAAAGGTTTTTGCTAATTTCCTTGAATAAGGTTAGTTTCATTTTTTGTTTCATGACGTAAAATAGTATACTTTATTAGTGAGAGGCAATCGAGGGCCCTAGCTTTCAATCCTAGCAAAAACTGCATCATAGGCTTATATGACCAAATGTGTACATGTATGCGTAGATTATATTGGAAAATAAACTAAGATTTTACACATCATAGTTTGACCATAATATAAGAGTCGATGGTCAATTGAGATTTCTCTATATAAATGCAGTTTACCCATTTCTTTTGAGATTCTGAAATCCTTATAATAAAATTAATAAAATATAACATTTATATAGCGCTTAATAAAAATTTTCTAAGCGCATTATTATTACCCTTGGTCATCAGGTACAGGTCAAACCCGCACAATTATCTTGCACACCATCTCAACTCCCTGGGGAGCATACTAGCCCAGCTGCCCAACGGGCGCTGAAGGCTAATTAACAGACTTTGTACGTAGCCCACCAGGTTCCTATATAGGCAAGGGATTTTACTTCCAGACAAAGGGTGCAAGATGAAATAAGGTAGCTTTAGTAGAAAAATTATGAGCTTTTGCTTTAAGTTTTGAATTGTTCAGTGCCTCAGTCTATAATGTGACACAATCACTTTGCAATATATCAGGTTACATTTTAAAAATAATAGTTTTTACAAGAATTAACATAGAATAATTTAAAATGGAAAACAAATGTGATTTCAATCAGATGTAGAAAGCATGTATTGTAAAAATTGACGGCATTCTCTACCAACACGTGCCCAGAGAACGTGGTAGAGAATGCCAAATTGTAAATCTGATTGGTATGTGCAGGGGAGATGCTGGGTGTTTTGCCTTGTACTGTTAAATAGGCAGTGGCATATCAGGGAGCCCATCCCCCACCCATACTATCACCTTTACTGCCCCCCCCCCCCACCCCCTCCTGTTGGGAACAAATAACAGTAAAATCCATCGGTATGCCAAATTGTAAATCTGATTGGTATGTGCAGGGGAGTTGCTGGGTGTTTGCCTTGTACTGTTAAATAGGCAGTGGCATATCAGGGAGCCCATCCCCCACCCATACTATCACCTTTACTGCCCCCCCCCCCCCCACCCCCTCCTGTTGGGAACAAATAAGAGTAAACTCCATCTGTATTCCAATATTTCAATATACCAAGATATAATTTTATATATCGATATCATAGGTGTTTTTTTTGAGGAAAAAAGGATTTCCCAACTTTTGTCTTGTGCTTGGTTTTGAAGTACATGTATGTATAAACAAAATTTAAAATGGGTGAATGTATTACTTTTAAAGAGTTTAACTACCTCCACATACTTTTACCTGACCCTGGGAAAGCAATACAAAAAAGGGCATTATACCATAGCACAGGGACTCGCTCTTTTAACTTATTACTGCAATTCTGTACACACACAATGCTATTGTGTACAAAAAATGATATGTCAGCATATGATGACATAAACGGTACCCCGGGGTACCAGACGAAAATCCGCCATTTTGTTTAATTATTTATTTAATTTTTAGGGCTGTACTGTGGGTATAGCGTGCATACAATCGCGCGCTGCACTGCATACACAACGCAATAGCTGCGGTACGGTTGGACGCAAGATGGCGCTACACAACGCGGTACCCCGGGGTACAAAGGTACCCCGGGGTACCGCGTGTGTCATATCAGCGATATGCTCTGCCCAGTATACTGATTTCGGAAAACCGACAAACCTTGAATAACAGCCATATAAAAACTTTTCCCTTGTTTAGAATTACACAGACTGCACCAATATATTCAAGGGGAGTTTCACAAAGATTTTAAGTTGGAACTCTAAATTAAGGAAAGTCATCTGTGGATATATGTAAAATTGATAGACAAGTATCAAACACAGGATATAATGTAAATTAAAAATCATCAATATTGTCTATCATCATGGTCTCAAATATTTTACTTTTTGTTTTTAAATATGTTTTATTATTTATACAAATGGCCTACCATAATTTCAAGTCCAACTTAGAACCTTTGTAAAAACACCTCCATGTGGTTTATAGACAATACACATTACAAAGGTGGAATGATTATTATATTCTTGCCATGTTCTTTGACGACTGAATAATGTTTATTTTCAGCTGTTTTTACAATTTCCTGTATTCAACTCATTTTAGTTTGAAAAGTTATTGTTTTGTGTTCGAAACACATATGTCATTTATATTAAGTTGTTTATTATTGCTGATGCGATTTAATGCATTCCACAAAATATGTATTGGTTTTCTGAAATGTATTTCTGTATTTGTTTTATGTGAAGATTGTAGATTTAGCGAACACAAAATGTTACACAAATATTGGATTTTATTCACAGAATTTAAATTTCACATTATTGATATTTGCAGATGAATTATTGTGACTCAACGAAGGTTAAGTGCTTTATTTTAAAAAAACATATTTTTGAGAGCTTGATATTTGTATTTACATGCTGAATTCTATAAATTTGAATAAATTAGAATATGGAATTTGATATGTGTTGGTTTCAGTGATGTAGTGTGTCAAATATTATCCCATGAATATTTACTCCGTCTGTTATACATGTACACTGGCATAAATTTCTATTGTTTCAAACATAAGTAAAAAGAACAGAAGTATATAATATCACTGAAAAAAAAAAGAGCAAGGAAAATGGGGCTTCTCCAGGATACAAACCCAAGACCTCCAGATTGCTAGACCGGTGCTCTTCCAGCTGAGCTACATGTACATGTACAGTATATCAAACCCTGAAACTCCTTTATTCAATTCTTGTGTTGGTCAGAACTATTATAAACCTGACACAAACCCAAAGGATTAAGAAATCAACATCTATAGGGATATCACCGAAGTGATGCAGCCCCATTTTCTTTGCTTTTTTTTTCATTCAAAATTCTATTGAAAATAAATAGCTTGCATTTCTATACATGTATATCAGTCAGTAACAAGGTGAAACAGAAAAAGTAGATAAGATTTTGTATTTGTTTTATTCTGCTATAAAAAGTAAAACTCTTTAGGTGGTACATGTACAAATGTACATCCAAAATTAAACAATCTTTCACATATATACATATTTCATATACGTACAAAAATAGGATTGTGGGTTTTCTATACATTCATTGTCCATTGTCGACATCTCGCAATATTTCTCATACCTGATCAACAATTCTATTTGAGCAACTACTCAACATATCATTTCATATCACACAATAATAATATAAAAAGTGCTTTATATACATGTCTATGTACAAACTAATTTGTTTACCCATTCAGGACTGATTGATTTTGCTTTAACATGTATTCTCCATAGACACAAGCCAGAGTATTTTCGGGACCAGTCCTGAACAGGTTAAAGGGGTAGTTTAGTTTTGGTAGAGAGGGCGCTGCACATCACAATTTTGTTGTGAGGTAATGAAAAACTGAGTGTCGAGTTTGAGAGAACATGCAATTTTAATGGCAGAATAAACTTTATTTGGTCAAAATCGGTCCAGAAACGGCTGAAATATCAATAAATATATTTGATCTTATAATTATTTGGGGCCCAAATAATTAGTTGTTGATGATCTATCTACTTGAAACCAATGCCTTTTTAGAAAGCGCCCTTTTGTGTTTTAATGGCTCTTTTTGAATGATAACATGCTTTTTACTTTAGTCGTTTGTAATTTTGTATACCTTTCGAGCATGGTGGAGTAATAACTATTAGTTTATAATGTTACTGTCCAGGTTTGGTTACTAAAGTTCAGCCTTACCAAAACTGTACTACCCCTTTAACAATATACATTTAGATCCATAAGATACATTACTAAAAATATTGCTACAGTCCATAAAATTGCAATCATGTTACTTTAAAAATGGCACTTGATCCAATACAAACGTAGAATGTTTCTACAAAATATATACCACTCTCATTGCATAAAGTTTATGATAAACACAAGTCACGCATATCACTCCCAACAATATACTTGATAACTATACTAGTTTTAACGATCAAAACATACAGCGATCACCATCGCCAGTATGTTGTGTTAGTATGTTAACGCCCTCTGTTGACCAGCCGTTGTCGGTCCGGTAGTATTGTACATTCTTATCACAGCGGTACTTATGTTGTATGTTGTCCGGACGTTTCCTTTTGGTAATTGCGGATGGGCTATCAAATTGCATAAATTGTGAACTCAATGTGCATTTGACCCCACTCTCAACAATTAGGTATACTGTTAAAACAATCAAAACATAATACAGCCATGGGCTATAAAATTGCATGAACTGTGAATTAAATGTGCATTTGACCCATGTCACAGATATCACTCAACAATTAGTTAATAGGTATAATGTTAAAACAATCAAAACATAATACAGCCATGGGCTATAAAATTGCATGAATTGTGAATTAAATGTACATTTGACCCATGTCACGGATATCACTCAACAATTACTTTATAGGTATACTGTTAAAACAATAACATTGTACAGCGGTGGGCAATACAATTGCATGAGATGTGAATTAAATTTGCATTTGACACATATGGATATCACTCTCAACAATTAATTCATAGGTACAAGTATACTTTTAAACAAAACATCATACAGCGATGGGCATGCAATGCATGAATTGGTATAAATTCAATTTGCATTTAACACAGATTGCACAAACTAAAGAGGTATTCAAATTCATCAATGGTTGAAAGCTGTCATTTTGGAACGCACCTGGAAAATATACTATCATACATCAACATGAAAGACGATTATGGACAAAAAAAATCATTGCATACCAATAAAGCTAAATTAAGGTGGAATAATTACAGAGCAAGCCATGCAATCAGAAACAGCGATGAGATGATTATGTAAAACAAAAATATAAACAAAATCATTGCATACCATTATCATGGCTAAATTAAGGTGGATTTGTGTGATGAGATGCTAAAGCTGCCTCAAACGAAAGAAGGTGGATTAATTGCAAAAGAATCTTATCCTGACAGAAATGGCCTCAAAAGGCTCAAAACATTATTACTGTATATCAATTTGCAAACAATAGAACAATCTTAAAAGAAAAGTTAATATAATTATTTGTCAGTGTATGAGCTCTGTTATAACAAGATATTTGATATAGCGAGTTAACTTCACAGGTCCAGGTTCTTTGTACAACATGTCCCAAAATTAATTACAACGGGACTTTCTGCAACAATAACTTTAAAATAGTAGATCCTTTTTCGTTCATAACGCGTGAATACAATGGACAACACATCTCCTTACATTACAAAACCTGGAGGGAATGGACATCTGACATGATTGACAAAAGATCCTCATTCTCCATGACCACTGAAGCAAATCGAATAGGGTTTTCTGCAAGATGTAGGTAATAAGTTATAGTTTCATACCCTGAAATATTATTCTGATTGATCTACTATCTTTGCAGAAAGTTATCGTTGCAGAAAGTCCTGTTGTAATTAATTTTGGGACATGTTGTATGTCACTGATTTTAAAACCTTATATGAGATATATAATATAACAAGGTAAATTTAATGAGCCCAAGGTGTTTGTTATGAGGTTTCACTGTAATTGCAAATGAGCCAATAAGATACCAATGCACACATATAATAATAATAATAATATACTCGATTTATATATATGAATATGATTGATAATCATCTCTAAGCGCTTTACAATGATACATATGGACCAGGATTATATAGTAAAACCAATTTTGAAAATATCAATGTCCATTGTTATTTAAAATGTCCAATATTTTACAAATGCCACGATACATATTTTAAAAATATTAACTTCGGAATGCGCCACCAATACGTACATTTTTTAAGCAATTAAATAGAGAGACAAAGGAACGAGTCAGGAAAGTTGAGAATAACCTTTGATCACTCAAGACTACAATGAAGAGTGATACATGTACATCGGTGAACAAATACACGGGGGCCCAGGGCCATTTAGCTACCGAAATGCCCCACAGAGCCCAACGAGATTTGCATAGAGATGATAGAGTCAATTATAACAAAGTCTTTGTGCCCCCGGAAAACAATTTAAAAAAATTCTCTATGATACATTTTGTATCATTAAGGTGGCAGACATTTTTTTCACAGAATACGGTCGTGCAGTGTAAGATCACGTGAAGCTTTTTACTTCATCCTTTAATATGAGGAATAGTAAAACGCATCTGGAAGATAAAAGTATGAAATAAATTATGGTCGTATTCACAATGCAAAATATATAATTTTTATTCCATTTGATATGAAAAATATTGAATAATTTGAATATTGAATAAACATCTGTTTCATTTTTTATTTACATAAAAAAATAGTTCATACAGAATGACATCAATTATTCATAATACATGTATTCAATCAACATTTAAAAAAAATGATCAAATGAATACAGAAAATGAGCCTTAAAAATGAATCACCTTGATTGCACTTGTGACAAAGTCATACAGGGAAACCTTGTTAAAGGGATAGTGTAGTTTTGGTTTAGAGGGCACTTCAAGAAATACATTTTGTACGGAAATGAAAAACCAAGTCAGAGTAAAATATGATATAAAAAGCACACAATTTTAAAGTCAGAATAAACTTTCAATCGTTGGTTAAAATCGGTTCAGAAACAGCTGAAATAGCCTAAAATATATCTGTTTGGAATAAATGTGGGGCCCACATTTATTTGATCATTTAATTTAAGCATTTATAAAGCTACATGTAGATACATTTTTCAAAATGTACCAAAGTGGCTCTAAATTTGTTTTTGATGATCTCTCTATTTAACAATTATTTTAACCAAACATTAAATTCAAATTGTTTAAATTTAAAAAGGTTGAAACTTTCAGGTACATGTATGTGGAGGGTGTCCTCTTTTGTTAATGGCTGCTTTTAAAAATTGACATGTTTTTCTTCAATTAAAGCATCATTAACCTATAAATATCAATTTTTAATGATAACTTACAAGTTTTAGTTACTAAAATTATTTTTTGACCAGAACTGTACTATCCCTTTAAAAACGACTTCTGATTAATCAAAACCCTACAATGAAATACAGTGGAACCTCGTTATAAATAGCTCTGATATATCAAAACCCTTGAATAACAAGGGAATTTTACTGGCCCCAGCTCTTTATATTCTTTTTTTTTTAACCTTGATATACCCAATATACCTGATATAGCAAGGTAATTTTCACAAAGATTCTAAGTTGAAGTTAAGTTGGACCTAACTATTATGGAAAGCCATGTGTAGCCTAATAGAATACAATATATTCAAAAGCAAAAAAAAAAAAAAATTTTACTTTTCATAAATGATAATAGAAAATATTAATGACTTGAATCAACATTTTATGCCTTAGTTTGAAAAAGGACTTTAAAAACAATGTTTGAAAGAAACTAATGGCTTTCCGTACTTTTTAAGTCCAACTTAGAGTTAAGTTCAACTTAGGATCTTTGTGAAACAGCCCCCTGGTCTCAATGACATTGTTATAAGGTATGTTGATTAATGTAGTCAACACAATTACAAAGCTACAAATTCATTAAGAAAATATAAATGACTGTCCTTAAATCATCATTTGCACACACATGATTAATGCCATAAAAATATACAAAATTTGTATAAAAAGATGTCAGTTTACTCTATTACTATATACAAATATAAAATTATCCTTCTAGTAAAAGATAGGGTTAACATTTACATGTTCCTGCTAAAGTTTTTTCCCAAAAATAACTGGGCTGCTGTATATATAGAGAAAAGTCAAATCTGCTTGAGGGGACTGCATTCTACAAGCCTAGCTTTTCAGCAGTCCCCTCCATCTTTAATGTCAGTTCCGTTTATCATGACAAATATGTTTTGATGAATTATGTGTACGCAAATGATATGTGTTTTATGGCCGAGGTCATAAATATGGGCATTGATACTGGTCCTGTTAGTTGTGTGATTTGGCACGGATGATTGCAAACCAGTTGGCTCACTCTTTTATCAAGTTTAATATACTTCTACGCGTTGACCACCAAGGGTTCTGTGTCCGAATATCGGTCAACCCAGGGTCCATTCCCTAAGCAATTGTCGATGGGAAAGGAGACACTATTATCGTTGAGGTCATGAACGTGGACATTGATACTTGTCCCATTGCTGGTGGGATTTCTTGGCACAGACGATTGCACATGGTTTGGCTCCGTGACATGGTTGTGATTGTTCTCTGAAGCAGGTTGGGGTTCCCCAAAGTATCGCCATGGTTTCCTCCTCCTAGTGTGGTCAGACAAGGCCAAGAGGGAGAAAGCAAACAAAGAAAATACTGTTCAAGGAAAGTAGATTAAATTTATAGAGAAAATACAGTTTTATCATTTGGTCCGATTCTATTTGGTCTGTGCCTCATTTGGCCTAGCTACATGTACTACAGGATGCCTGAAACTTCCATGTTGAATTCATAACTCTTACTTGACCCCTATCCCTAATCATTAACTAACCCAAATGATATCCAAACCCCAAATATTATCCTTACCCATCCAAATCCTAAGCCCAACTCATCCACATCCAAAGCCTCTAAATTCTGATTTTCTTGTAGATAAAGTAGAACATATGGGTGAAGACCTGATATGGTATAAATTCTATGGAAATTACAATATCTTGTAGGCATCAGGAGTCATGGGATATCATTTAAATTGGCACACCTGCTTCAGGACGGGTAGGATTTGACCCAAAATGTCATATGTTTCTTAAGAAAATGTTCACCACTTAATCGGGCGCACCTGTTAAAAGGGGTAAAAAATACAAATGCCTACCCAATTATTAAAGAGTGAGACAACTAATCTTGCACTTACCCCTTTCCCCACTGGTATTCCCATATGCAGAAAGCACCAAAGATAAGAATGAATGCGAAGCAGGAGGCAGCGATGTAAGTGGATGCCCAACTGAACCCCACGCTGTCTTTGAGAATCCCTCCTAACACCGGTCCTATGAAATTCCTAAATCGATAAGATGAGAAAAGAGAAAGACAAAATGAAATCTCTAGATGCATAAGTTGAGAAAAGAGATAGACTCAATAAAATTCCTAATTCCCAGATACAGAAAGCTCCAAAGATAAGAATAAATGTGAATGAGGACGCAGCGATGTAAGTGGATGCCCAGCTGAACCCCATGCTGTCCTTGAGGATCCCTCCTAACACCAGTCCAATGAAGTTCCTAAATCGATAAAGAGAAAGACATAGTGAAATCCCGAGATGCATAAGTTGAGAAAAGAGATAGACACAATGAAATTCCTAATTCCCCGATTGCAGAAAGCACCAAAGATAAGAATGACTGTGAAACCGGAGGCAGCGATGTAAGTGGATGCCCAGCTGAACCCGACGCTGTCCTTGAGAATCCCTCGTAACACCGGTCCTATGAAATTCCTAAATCGATAGGATGAGAAAAAAGACAAAAGAAATTAAATCCCTAGATGCGTAAATTGAGAAAGAGATAGACGCAATAAAATCCCTAATTCCCCGATTGCAGAAAGCACCAAAGAAAAGAATGAATGCAAAGTGGGAGGTAGTGATGTAAGTGGATGCCCAGCTGAACCCAACGCTGTCCTTGAGGATCCCTCCTAACACGGGTCCTATGAAATTCCTAAATCAATAAGATGATAAAAGAGAAAGACAAAATTAAATCCCTAGATGCATAAGTTGAGAAAAGAGATACATGTAGACGCAATGAAATCCCTAATTCCCAGATGCAGAAAGCACCAAAGATAAACATGAATGTGAAACAGGAGGAAGCGATGTAAGTGGATGACCAGCTAAACCCAACGCTGTCCTTGAGGATCCCTCCTAACACCGGTCCTATGAAATTCCTAAATCGATAGCATGAGAAAAAAGACAAACAAAATTAAATCCCTAGATGCGTAAGTTGAGAAAAGAGATAGACGCAAATTCCCTGATTGCAGAAAACACCCAAGAAAAGAATGAATGCAAAGTGGGAGGTAGTGATGTAAGTGGATGCCCAGCTGAACCCCACGCTGTCCTTGAGGATCCCTCCTAACACGGGTCCTATGAAATTCCTAAATCGATAAGATGAGAAAAGAGATCGACAAAATGAAACCTCTAGATGCATAAGTTGAGAAAAGAGATACATGTAGACGCAATGAAATCCCTAATTCCCAGATGCAGAAAGCACCAAAAATAAAGAATTAATGCAAAGTGGGAGGTAGTGATGTAAGTGGATGCCCAGCTGAACCCAACGCTGTCTTTGTGGATCCCTCCTTGCATTGGTCCTATGAAATTCCTAAACCGATAAGATGAGAAAAGAGACAGACAAAATAAAATTCCTAATTCCCAGATACAGCAAGCTCCAAAGATAAGAATGAATGCAAAGCAGGAGGTAGTGATGTACATGTACATGTAAGTGGATGCCCACCTGAACCCAACACTGCCTTCCAGGATCCCTCATAAAACCGGTCCAATCAAATTCCTAAATGCATTAAAATTGAGAAAAGAGATACACGTATAAAATTAAAAGTAATAAAGCAAAGCAAAAAAAAACAAAAAAACAGTCAACCTATTAATAAAAGTCTTCCCTAAAAAACATCAAAATCACTCAATTTATAAAGGACAATGAAATCCGGACAAATTGTTGCATGAACTATAAGACACTAAATATGATGAATAGTCCCTGAAAATTTGAGCTCAATTGGTCAAGAAATAAGAAAACTATGGATGGTTCTTTGAAAATAGCCATTTATTTCTACAAGTGACTCAAATTGGCAACGCACACTGGCAAAGTTGTGGACTACTCCCCATATGTTTTGTACACAATATTTCAATTTTGTTCAATTTTCTCATAATATATGTTTACTCTTCGTTTGAGCTCAACATATGTTTTGTAGAATACATTTATACACAACATATCATGATTTTGGGGAATGGAAAAGTGTGACTATGAAGAAAACTGTAAAAATGTGAATATTTGTGTACAAAATACATGTACATGTATATTGGGAGTAGTCCACAAACTTATCAGAGTGTGTTGCCAATTTGAGTTCCCCATAGGAATAAATGGACATCTTCAAAGAGCCATAGTTTTCTTGTTTCTTGCCCGATTATGCTCTAACTTTCAGAGATTATTCCTCCTAATCTCTTCAAGTATATGAAAGCAACAGTTTGATTGGGATTCATTGTCCTTTATAAAGGGCGTTTAACATGATGCACCATCATGATGCTGTTTAAAGGTTAGATTTGTTTGTTTGTTTGTTTGTAATAATTAAATAACGGGAATAAAAATAACGGGAATAAAAATAAGGAAGCAGGGAAACACTGTCATTGGTTAAAATATTATTGTAATGTCATGCATAACCATATCCACATTTGGTAAATTTTGGTAAATTTTGGTAAATTTTTAAATCCAGATTCTAACTTTAAAATCACATTCAGGACTTGAATGTGTCTTTATATATTGTACATGTTCACAACAAATTCCTTCACAATGTGCACAATGTGGCCATGCAATATAGGCAAAAAAATAGAGATTTTGTTTGTGAGGTTTCTATAAATTATCTACGTACCCGAGAGAGAAGCATCCTCCGAAAACACCCGATACCAGCCCATTCGTTGACATGTCATCTGGAAACCCGTACCACCTGTTGGACATATCAAAACACAAGAATGACAAAATATGTTATTAGATGTCAATGACTCGCATGACCCACACATGGTAACTAAAAATAACAGCTTACTTCCTTTTCAGTACTTCCCCCTCAAATGTTAGGTTATAATTAAAACACGAAATCATCTCCTTATATATCTGGAAAAGTAGCCCCCGGGCACTCACAGTACGGAAACCCAAATATTTATACTCCTTCAATGTTTTCTATAATTCTAAGATTATAATACAAACACAATGTTTCTTTTTCTTTTATTTGTAAAAGTAGCCTCAGCAGCACTAACAGTGTGAAAAGCAAAATATTTCTTTCCTTCAATAAGTTTTCCATCTATTTATAGATTATAATACAAAAACAATTTCATCATCTTTTATCTTCTTTTAGCCTCAGGCACTCACAGTACCGAAACCTAAATGTTTCATTGATTGCTTCAGTAATTTGTATAATTGTCAGGTGATAATATAACGACAATTAAATATCATTTTATCTTCTTTTAGCCCCGAGCACTGTTTTACAGTACAGAACCCTAAACATTTCATCCCCCTAATACTCTGAAAAAGACAATGACATAATTTTTTTTTTTTTTAAATAGCCGGGCTTTCATGGTACTGAAACCAAAAGGTTTCTTTCCTTGAATTGTAAGATTATAACATGAACGCAATGTCCATCTTTTTTTTATCTGTAAGTGTAGCCTCGGGCACTCACAGTATGGAAACCCAGAAAGGTTCTTCCCTTCAATACTTTCTCCATCAATATGATTATAATATATTACGATGATGCCTTTTTAAAAATCTATACAAGTACTGTAGCCCCGGGCACTCACAGTATGGAAACCTGAATATTTCTTCCCTTCAATAGTTCCTCTGGCCGTTATATGATAATACAAACACAACGTCATCATCTTTTATCTTCTTTTAGCCTTGGGCACTAACAAGACCGAAACCTAAAACAACGCTCGAAATTAACATTTTTTGCTGGTGGCCCGGTCGGGCCAGTAAAATTAGTGTTTTTCTAATTTTGCTGGCCCGAAACTAAAATCTGCTGGCCCGAAAAAAAAATAAAGAAAAACGTAAGTAAAATGAAGTATGGATCTGATACCGAGTGATAGCTTTTTGTAGACTTTAATCATTGATAATATCATCCTTAAAATCACAGCCCTGATACAATTATATATGAAAGAAATGGACTTATCTTGGGGTCACCAAATCATGGAATTTAGGAAGTTTCAATTTACGATTTTAAAGTTTGATAGTACCTCCAATGTACTAACACAAATATACATGTGTGGGACTGGGCTAAAAACATTTTCTTTTAAACAAATTCGGAAAACTTTATTGCATTTCTAGAGTAATATAATATTTAGAAACAAACAAAAATCATACCTTCTTATGATTATTCCTTCATAATTCATGTCAAACTTTATAAATCATATGGAAAAGGAATTAAACCCTATTCTTGCCGATACAAATCACGCCATACGAGTTTTATTGCAAGCACAGTGAATGAGTAGTATGCTTGTGTATATTTATAGGGGCAAGCCTAGTGCACTGCATATGCATGCACTGTGGTGCACATTATACTTCCTGCACACACGTGGTTGGCAAAACAGCTGAAATAGTTGTAGTTTACCGATCACACACCCTCTGAAAGTAGTTTAAAATTGATTTCATTTATTATGCAAGTTGAAGGGAGGATGTTCATATGAGGCAACAACAAAAAACTGAGGGGGGGGGGGGGGGGTGGCGGGGAGAACAATGCCTTGTTTATGAACGTGAAAAGTGCGCTTTGCGACATTTGCCTCAAGAGAACTCTTGAGGCAAATGTCGGAAAGCGTTCTTATTTGAACATTTTTAACTTCTTTTTGCTTTCTTTTTAAATCACAATTCAAGTGTTTTCTGTATGGTATTAAATTTGCAAACATAGACCATTATTTTCTGCACCATGGTTTCAATATTTGGTGGCCCGATCGGGCCAGCAAACATTGGTAAAATGATGTTTTTACTGGCCCGACAACAATTTTTGGTGGCCCCGGGCCATCGGGCCTGTGCTAATTTCGAGCGTTGCCTAAAATAATGATTCTTCCATTGCTTCAGTACTACAATGTCTTCATTTAGCCTCGGGCACTCACAGTGCGGAAACCTAAACATTTCATCCCCTTAATACTCTATCCATTTTTAAGATAAAGACAATGACGTACAATTTTTATTTTAAAAAAATAGCCCCGGACACTCATGGTACCGAAACCAAAAGGTTTCATCCCTTAAATTGTAAGATTATAACATAAACACAATGTCCATCTTTTTTTTTAATCTGTAAGAGTAGCCTCTGGCTCTCACAGTACGGAAACCTTAATGTTTCACCCCTTCAATCCTTTCTCTATCAATATGATTATAATAAAAGACGATGCCTTTAAACAAAATCTATACAAGTAGACCCAGGCACTCACAGTACGGAAACCTGAATATTTCTTCCCTTCGATAGTTTCTCTGGCCATAATACGATAATCCAAAGACAACGTCATCATCTTTTATCTTCTTTTAGCCGCGGGCACTCACAAGACCGAAACCTAAAATAATGATTCTTCCATTGCTTCAGTACTTTTTATAATTGTCTTCATAATAGCCTTGGGCACTTACAGTACGGAAACATAAACATTTCATCCCCTTATTACTTTATTCATCTATATATAAGATAAAGACAATGACACAATCTTTTATTTACAAAATAGCCCCGGACACTCATGGTACAGAAACCGAAAGGTTTCTTCCCTTAAATTGTAAGAATATAACATGTACACAATGTCCCATCTTCTTTTATCTGTATAGAGTAACCCTTGTGCTCTCACAGTGGAAATAAAGACGTCAATTCCCCAGGAACAGTACAGACACCCAGGAAGGTTCTTCCCTTCAATACTGTCTCAATATGATTTTAATATAAAGACAATGACGTATTCTTGTATCTGTGAAGTAGCCCCGCGGGCACTCACAGTACGGAAACCTGAATATTTCTTCCCTTCAATGCTTTCTCCATCAATATGATTATAATAAAAGACGTTAAGACGATGCCTTTTTTGTAAATCTATACAAGTAGCCCCGGCCACTCACATTACGGAAATTTAAAAGGTTTCACCCCTACAATGCTTTCTCCATCAATATGATTATAATAAAAGACGTTAAGACGATGCCTTTTCTTGTAAATCTATACAAGTAGCCCCAGCCACTCACATTACGAAAACCTGAATATTTCTTCCCTTCAATATAGCCCCTCTGGCATGAATATGATAATACAAGCCCAATGTAAAAACAATAATAATAACAATAATAATAATAATAATAATATTAATGTCATCTTTTATCTTCTTTTAGCCTCGGGCACTCACAGTACAGAAACCTAAAGCTTTCACCCCTTCAATACTTTCTCTCTTAATATGATTATAATACAAACACACTGTCATCTTCTATTATCCTCTTTTTTAGCCCCGGGCAATCACAGTACAGAAGCCTGAATAGCTCTTCCCTTCACAGTACAGAAACCTAAAGCTTTCACCCCTTTAATACTTCATCCATTAATATGATTATAAATACAAACACAATCTCATCTTCTATTATCTTTTTTTTGGGCCTCAGGCACTAACAGTTCGGAAACCTAAATATGTCATGCCATCTGGAAACATAATAATTCACACATTTTTTTTCTACAGTACATATCAAAAGATAAACAAAAAAAAATGTTAACCTTTTAATGATACAACAAACATATATCAAACTTAAGGTTTCTTATGAAAAGTGAAAAGGGTCACTACTAAATGTATTTATATTAGCAAATCTCTACAAGTACATTGTAACATATCAATATTCTGGTAAGGTTTTTGGCTCAGTCGGCTTTATTCACTGGGTCATTCCAAAGATTTACTAAAATTGTACCAACTGCGTTTCTGGTTGGTGGGTTGGTTATCTGTTTTTTACAGACACATTCAATCAATTTACGTGAATTACGTCTGGGACCGCCATTTATTGCCACCATCCAAGAGGCACAGCCTTGGTTCAAAACTGGGCTGATGAGCGTGAAGAGCAGAGCTCTGACCACTAGACCGGGGCCCCATTGCAGAAAGATCTACAAATTATTATTGTACATGCAAGTCAGAAAATTTGTTCATTTCAACCAATCAGATTTGCGCATTTAGTCACATGATCTGACTTACAATTAATTGGAACTTTACAATCGATTGCAAGTCTTTCTGCAACGGGACCTAGATCCCCTCTAAGCCTTGCACTCCACATTTATAGAATGGAGGAGTGAAAGTAAAATGCACAGAGCTACTACAAGACAAGACCCATAATATAACCTTCACTACTTATAGTATAAGTATGGCCTAGTGAAATTGAAACGCAAATAAGGGCTGCCTTTAATAAATATGCCATTGATGAAGGCATTCTTTCATTTTCTTCATTTGCGGTGAACCACTGATTTGCCGATGAGAATGACATTTATGGTGTTTATAAATACCTTTATTTGAGTTTGACATACTGTATGTCTCCCCTCATAGGCTTTCATTCACAACAGCATTTGATAGAAAAGAATAACGGGCACATATTATTAAAAGGACTTTTAAATTTGTTAAACTTACCTGGCAGAAACCATCATATCGATGAACAGCGGCATACAGGCCAAGCCTATGGACAGCCCTGAAAGACTTAACGCCAAGATGACTATCCACAGGTAACTAAAAAGAAAGACAAATAATAAATATAAGGAAATGTTCACCTACTGTCGATGAACATGGGGTGATAATATTCTCATATATTGAACTAGTCTGATTGAACTGCAGACCCATGAATGACATTTTATTGAACATGATTGTGACGAACAAAACTTGAACTAAATGGGTGGAATTCACAAAGGAGGTTTGTAGGAGGTTTGAACAAACCATGGTTTGACAATGGTTTACATCTATGGAATGCTGCTTGCATACTGTAAATTGTAAATCAACATTGTTAACAAGTAGGTATGGAGTTTACATTCCTTCTCCATCAGTTTACAAATGGCATTCCATAGATGTAAACCATCGTCAAACCATGGTTTGTACAAACCTCCTACAAACCTCCTACAAACCTCCTTTGTGAATTCCACCCAATGTGACTGGATACAGAAAAACTGTGCACTTGTCAGTAATTCATGTTTTGAGTATAAATGGGCATTATACATTTACATTTAAGACTTACATTATTAAAATTGAAACAATCTTTGCCAAGTACTGTCTGATGTTTTAGAACAAGGCATCAAATGAAAGCTTGTGATGATAGAGGCCTTTCTAATGGCTTGAAAATCTTAATTTTGATTTATACCAACGATTGCAGAGATTTGCTATATTCAGTCACAAATATTTGGGGAAACATCTACAGTTGTTGGTGGGATGAAATTGAGAAGAAAAAATGACCTCTTTCACATATTAAAACAATATTGTTGGGTGTTTGAATTCCCTTTAATGACTATAGTTCCATTGGGATTAACCAAAACAACATCTGCTGACTTTGAACACAGGTATAACTATCCAGTGGATAATTAAACATCCAAACAATTCAATCAGAAATATATTTTGAACGAAAGGGAAATTTGAAAATTCAAAACGTGTTCCATGCTTCTATTGGTACTACGAATACAACAAGGTATATGAGAACCGCTAGAGTTCCAAGTAAGTTTTGAGGATTTGGACAATATTACAAGATCCCTTTTAGGGGCCATCTATAAAGTATGTACGCACAAGAGGGGGGAGAGGGGGGGTTCATGCCAATGCGTACGCTGTATTCAACCACATGCATACAGGGGGGGGGGGGGGGGGGGACACGGGGGGTCAAATTCGGACAAAAAAGTGCATACATATTACTTTGTACATGTAGATGGCCCCTAACCATGCATTCTGATCTAATTTCTCTTAACTGGGGTAACAATAACTTTGCAACAATTAATGTGAGTGTTTATTACAACTCATTATTACAAGATAATGACTACCCTGCTCTGCCCCATATCAGTATTTGTTAGGGATTCTATAAGTATACAAAGATTTGTTTGTGGCAAAATGCAATATCTCCATTGTAATCAATTTGAGGTTAATTGTGATTGAAGCTCGTGAAATATCAAGAAAATAATAAGAAAACATGCCATATTGTGGCCTCAGATTAAAATTGTCCAAATCATTTTTTTCATTTTGCAATGAAATTCCTTTAATATACAGGTACCAGTTCATCAGTATCAAACCGTAGACCATCTAGCACCAAATCAGGTTCATATTTGACTGTGCAAAAATATTTCAAACATTTGATCAAATTTTGAATTGTGCTCAAATACTTTTTCTATTCTTCTCTATGTTTTCTTTCTAAATAAATATGTGGGTTTGAACTGTACCTGTTGATCATAATTATTATTATCATTGAATGAGACTTAATTGCAATATGATGCTTTTAAGAGTAAATTATTATCATTTAGTTTCTTGAAGGCATTGGTATTTGACATTGGATAAGCAACAAACATTGGTGCTACACAAATTGTAATTCTTAAATCTTTGGGTAAAAAGTACAAACTTGTATTTCATCTTACAAATTTAACAGAATGACTTGAATTTTGCAAGCTGCATTTTGAAGTCTCTGAAAATCCTACATACACTTTTAAAAATTAATTTTGTGCTTATTATCTGGGCTGTTTAGAGGAAACATCATGCATCAAAGTGCACTCTGTCCTACAAGCCTTTATGGCATTACACTGCAGTACCATGTCATTTAGTAAACAAACTATGAGGAAACTATCATATTCCAAAGTGTATATTTTCCTAGAAGGCTTTTTGACATTCTTTAAACAATTTAATTACTTGGTAAACAGTACCATGTTATATTAGAAATGATATAATATTACAGGAAAATATTATCTCGAAGTGTACCCTGTAAATAGTACCCTGTTAATATAATTATACATTACTATAGATAATATAACATTGCAGAGATTATATTTCAAAGAGTATATCCTCTCTTTGAAGCCTTCATGGCTTTTGTACACAATTTAAAGGGATCTAGTAACTTTGTTGACATGTGCAAAAAGTGATGAATGGTTGATGCAATGTATATGATTGTTATCTCATATGTCCACAGGGTATTGTGTGAAAATTTCAAGTCAAATGGACATTGCATGGCCAAGTAATGAGCGAAAATGCAAAGTGATATTCAATAACTCACTGCACTCACTTTGTACACAGAAGAAAAACTTGCCCGGAGTTTTTCTTATCTGAATACTTCGATCGTACATATCTTTGTAACGAAAGGGAAATTTGAAAAACCGAAACCTGTCGCATGATTTTATTGTTAATACGAATACAACAAGGTATGAGGGAACCGCTAGAATGAAAATTTTATTTTGAGGATTTGGACAATGTTACTAAGTCCCTTTAAAGGGCATCAAGCGTGGGGATGCTACATAGCGGGTCGCCATTTTGAACTGGGTTAGTTTGCGCGCACCGCATGACACTGAGCTAACGTGCATTACGCACCGTGCGCAACGCGTATGCAAGATGGCGCCGCGCATCTCATTTGACGAATCTGAACTACCTTTAAGTTGTAAATGGTACCATGCTATAATATCAAAGATGCTATAATATTACAGTGACCATATGCCTGACCCACATACTTTATCAGAAGAAGTTTGAACTGATAGGAAATGATTAATGATTAAAGTCAACATTTCTTTTAAAAATAAAGAATTTGGGTTTCTTCTATCATGAGTTGAACTCTCAATGCAAAATGATGAGGAAATATATGAGACAAGATATAAGTGATGTTTATATCATGATTTTTCATTGGTCTTTAACAAAAAATAAAACTTTGAAAGCAGTTTTTGCTTTAAAAAAAGGATGTCCTAAACTCCCTACAAAGCTCTCATTTTAAACCATTATATATCTGCACAGCGTAAAGCTCATACATAAAGTGAGATGAGAAAAATGTCATATCATGATTAATTTTAGCTCCTTACTGAATTTATGGTAAAACTTTAGAAAAATGTCATATCATTATTCATTAAAAAATGACCGCTCCCTACCATTTTGGGGGTCAAATGTACATTTTTTATTGTATAAATTCTCGATGTCCACTTCTCATACGTCAATCGGACATACTTGTAGATTAAAATCAATGTTGCCCTACATAAAGGAGGCCACTCCATTGTTCCAATGTTATATAGCATCCTCTTTCTCTTAAGAAATTAAGACTATACACGTATATTTTCAGATTTTTTTTTAAAAACTCACGGCCAGCGTTGAAAGATGTCAATTTTGTCATACACACAAAGGGCTATAAAATAGGTTAACTGCTGAAGCAGCCCTTTCTAAGTTGAAATGTTAAATGATTGTAAAGATTGTTATCCCCCCAGTGGTCCCTGTCAGCAATGAAAGATGTAAATTACTCATAGAGGGGTACCCGCGATTGCTTTTAAATTTAAAGGGTTGATGCAGCCCTTTTCTCAAATGAGAATTAACCTGTTGATTACAGGAACCGGGTGGGCTATGTACAAAGTCTATGGGCATTTCATAATCTCGAAGGGAAGGGATTAACTGAACATTTGTATTAACTAGATAGCTCTTCGATTGCGCGCAATCGAAAATTATGCCTCCGCTATCACGCGATTTTTAATATCGAGCCCAAATTAACATGCACTGAATTAATTTGTAAAAATATTTTTCATATATTTTGAGTCCTGTGACCTTGACCATATGACCCCAATCTTTGATGGCTCCCTAAAAACCATTCAGGTACCAAGTTTGATTGAATTCTGACATTTAGTTCTTGGGATTTTGGCATTACAAGCTTTTTTGCATGTATAATGAGTCCCGTGACCTTGACCTCAACCTCCTGACCCCAACATTAATGGCTACGTTGACTCTTTATGATACATTCAGGTACCAAGTTTGATTGAAATCTGACATTCAGTTCTTAAAATTTTGCCATTACAAGCCATTTTCGCACACATATTGCGTCCTGTGACCTTGACCTTTGACCTCATGACCCCAAAATCTAATCAGATCATTGGCACCCGAAATGTACACTCATACCAAGTTTGAAATTGATCCGTCAACATGTTCTTGAGATATCGCAAGAACGAGGCATTTTTGCACATACATTGAGTTCTGTGACCCTGACCTTTGACCTCAAGAACCCCAAATCTACTCAGATCATTGCCACCTCAATATCTACACTAATACCAAGTTTGAATTTGATCCGTCAACCAGTTCTTGAGATATCGCGAGAACGAGGCATTTTTGCATATATATTGAGTCCTGTGACCTTGACCTTTGACCTCATGATCCCTAAAATCTAATCAGATCATTGTCACCCCAATATGTACACTCATACCAAGTTTGAATTTGATCCGTCAACCAGTTCTTGAGATATCGCGAGAATGAAAACGGGACGTACGTACGGACGGACGTACGTACGGACGGACGGACAACCCGAAAACATAATGCCTCCGGCCACTTCGTTGGCGGAGGCATAAAAAAGATTGTTGAATTAAAACAAAGAGAAACAAAGCCTATTTTAATATCTTTTCTCATTTTCAATCATTTAAACAAAAATTTGTTATCAGAGCACCCCTAACTAGCTGACACTGTTGAAAGATGTCAACTTCTCAATGTTTCACAATGTGATAGATTTGTTTCTAAATAAAGTACTGAAAAAAGCCCCTTTTCCTCCATGAAAATGCAATGTAGATTTCTATCAACCCCCAGCTAGTACTGATAAACCGATAGATAATCTGCGATACATTGTAAAATTGTTGTACTGAAAGAGTTGCTTTTCTCAGAAAAAATGATATTCGTTTAAGATCGTTTTGTCTACCTGGACCACATGATAGATGTAGATCTTAAAAACCAGCCCCCTTTTCTCACAAAATTAAGATATTTTCCAACGTTTTTGTCACCCAGGCCGGGGTAGGTGTTGATAGATATCAATTAATACTTCCTATGGTATAACGAGGAGCGGAGATTGGGGAAATTAATATCATAGATTTGTCTACGTTATTAATAAACCAGCCGCTTTTTTCTCAAATATGAAGATAGAAGCAAACAAAATTGTCACAAGCACGGGTATTAATAGATGTCAATTAATACGTATTGTGGCAGATTGAGGAGTGGAGAAATATGGGCCAGTTGATGAAATAGATTTGTCTACATTATAAAAACCCAGCCCACCTTTTTTTATAATGAAATCTTTGGTTGAAAAAAGGAGGGCACCAAATCACTTTTTTTTTTTTTTACTTCAGAGACAATCATGTTTTAAAGTTTGGGAGCAAGAACCAAAATCTAGCTTGAGCTCTTAAATTTTTGAGAAATATTCCCAAAATTAAAGGAAGAAAAAACTATTACAAAATGGTATGCATCATAACTCAATTTAGCTCAAAATTCACTCATGTCCTTCTAACTCTCACCCAACAAATTGTGGTTTCCTGGCCAGGGTGTTGATCAGATAGGTGTCAATGTATACATACTGTGGTAGAATGAGGAGTTGAGATGGGCTAACTAATATAATAGAACTGTCCAAATGTAACTCTCTTTTAGTTATTCTTGACAAATATTGTAAAAATTAAGAAAAATTCTCATGAGAAAAGGCCCCGACCTACAAATTGGTATGCATTATAACTTAATTTAGCTCAAAATCGACTTATGACCTTCTCACTCTCACCTGACGAGATTAAGAAGTTTTTAACAAACTGTGGTCGTGCACCTGGTCAGGGTATTGAAAACACTGCCACTGGGGGTTGGGTCTATGAAGAACACTGTATGTCAAACCAAAATCAAGTAATAAGTTGTCTTGAACTGTAATAAGATGTGAAGTTTTCTCTCATGAAATTAAGATGTAAAAAAAAAAACGTGGTCACCCGGCCGCCGAGGTGTTGATAGATGTCAATTTGTACTTACTGCGGGAGATTAAGGAGTGGAGATGGGCCGATGAACATGTAGGACAACCCCATCAGATAAAATCCCAGCAGAGTCATCAGCCTTGTTCGTCCCTAGATAGAACACAAACAAATCATACAAACAAAAGAAAAACAACACAATTATTAAAGCAACATTTGAAACAAAGAAATATTGGCATTCTCCCTGAATGTGCCCATGACTTGGCATGCATGACTTTTTTTTTATTATAAAGAACCGATGCACTATAGAAAATGCATAGAGCATCGGTTCTTTTAGTCATGCATGCCAAGTCTTCTAGATTCTAGATAAAGTTTCTTAAAAGCCTCACAATATTTAAAGTAGTTTTGCTTTTGAATGTTAATTTCAAGGCTTACCATATGTAGTTTTAAATCTCATCTTTGTGAAACACCCCCAGGGGCATAGCTAAGTGTGGGTGGGGGAGACACATTTTCTGTGCCCCTCCAAGTGCCCCACACCCATAACAACCATGCTCACAAAGAAAAAAAAAGGACAAAGGAAATCTGCAAACTCATGTAACTATCATCATTAGGGGCACCTAATATGGCGAAGACCCACCCCCCCCCCCCCCCCCCCAGCCTCCCCCACC